>UYWX01000018.1:0-114570 GCA_900622495.1 Hydatigera taeniaeformis
TGTAATAAGTTGATTAAGAAGAGTAAATTACTAGCTTATGTATCCTCATGGAAATAGCAGCATCGGTGAACCGAGGCTTAAGAGAGAAATGCAAAAATGCTAAAATTGAAAGGTGAAAAAAGACCACTTCAATTAGCACCGTTTAGCTGTGTGCATACGAGGCTAGCTTGAGCCACTTCGCCCGCTATCTTTGCAAGATGTTGAATGGACCAAAGAACTCGAGATTGCACGGTTATAATAAGGTGCATCTGTTTTTTTCGACGGCCTCCATTGAAAGATAGCAGCTAATTTTTTTTGCAAGTATGTAGAAAAAAGGTACGAAACCGTAAGCGATATGGTCTGCCATGACAACTGGGATGTTATTAAGACAAAATCTAGGGCTTATTTTAAACGCGTTGGCAATAGGCAGAGTTGGGAATGAGGTGAACGTATTCAACAAATCATCAGACATTTTATTTTAAATAAAAGAAGATTTTGCATTTGGTTCCGCGACAATTTGACAAAATAACTACTAAGAAAAAGTTGAACAAGTGGAATAGGCAGCATTAAACCAAGACGTTTTGAGGAAATTGCTTCACTTAAAAACTTTCACGTTTCGCTTAAATCACTTTATGGTCTTTTTGGATTTGAAAGAAATGAATTCACTATCTTTATTATCCTATGGGTAATAAAAGATCTGCAGCTTTCTCAATCACGTCAAAATAGGTCTGCATTTCCGCTGTCATGTTAATCATGTTTTGCAATCAAGCTTCCTGCTAGGGGGAAAAGAGAAATAGGAAAGAAGCCGGTTTATTATGCCACTTTTTGAGAAAGTGAAATTCCACAGGAAGCCTTCTTTGCTCTGAAATACTTGGAAGTTCTGTTCTGCAGATATTGGTCGCCATTATATTAAAACTTTCGACCATGTGATGACCACGTAGCGAGGCGAGAAATTAACTTTACAGGTTTAAGAAACGTATCAACTTAATTGCCATGTTTACCGATGCAATCTTACTCCTCACTTTCGATAAAGCAGAGCATATGCCTGTTGCCATTCCGAGTATGCAGCGTGAGGCCAAATTTCCGGTCAAATTTGTAACTAATAGTGTTGCTCATGCCTTAATCCGATGTAGGGAAACGAACTCTAAGATTTGCATGATAGCAAAGTGTTGTTATTAACAAGCTCAGGCAATAGTATCCTGATTTTGGGAATCCAGTGTGCTTGTTGCACGCAATCAACATATACATTGACGATCGTGATAATGGACTACCACGGATGAGAGGTGATAAGCAATGAGAAAGTGTGATGCGTCGTGAGGCGTGAATCAACCACTATTTGGAAAGGCCAGGCTTCTTATAGTCACACACAACAGTATGAGCAGCCCTGGCGCAGTATACCAAGGAATCGGTTTGCAAATTAATCTAGAAGACATCTAGTTGTGTAACCTTTGCTTTTAATTACCATATCCATGTCTCAGTTTGCGTCCCAGTAGGTTTATGGTGCACGGTCTACTTATTTTCCGCACCTGAAGAGTCACAGTGGCAACAGTTGTCACTCTTAGACCGTTCATCCAATTGCATGGCATAGTGTTGCGGTGTAGCCCGGTCTCGCAGGCTGGATACTATCAGAGGTCAGGTCCCACGGTATGCATTTAAGGTCAAGGGAATTAGCGTTACCGACCAAGAGGAGGTGGGGAAGAGGTAGGAATGGCAATAAATTCTACCCTTTGTACATCATTCTAATTAGTCGTAAAAGAAGTTCCATAAAACAAACCACCAAATCGGGTCATTGAGACTGCAAAATAAGGTTCCCTTTATTAAGGCCTTCACTTTAATAATGATTTTATTAGACTCATTTTCCTAAGCCAAGAAATGCCTTCAGACACAAGCGCAAAGGTTACTATTTTTGAGACTTTTTACATTAATTGATGGACTATTGTGAAAAAGTTCTGGGCTTGGTAAGAGATCATGACCTGTTATGTTGGAGGCACCCGTACGTGCATCGACCCCACAGCATTAACCTTGTTTCCCCTCGAGAGGTGGAGGCGTGTTGACTAGACTTAAAATTCCTAGTTTGTGTGGCATATCGGCTAAGGTCATTGATAAAAGCCTGCCAACATTCCGACTTCTGGACCATTACCCTCTCGCTCACACGTAAGGTAAGGTCATAAGTCATTTTTCCCCACCTGTCGACGGTAGAGAATCATAACCACCCATTGAAGTCATGAAAAGATGCAAACGCCGACCTTTATTCTATTTACCAGCCATTTATTTATATTTTAGAGTAACACAGACTTATTTACCCCAGTAGCAAAGTATACTCAAGACAGTTAATGCTCTTCGGTTCGGTTATCGAAGAATTTGCGATTATCCTTGCACCTGCCCATAGACATATATGGGTGGTGAAGAAATTCTACTACTGGTTGTGCTTAGTGACCAATTAATAAATAAATTAAATTGAAAGTATAAATTGTGGGCTTTGCGACTGAGTTGGACAAACTTAGTGTTGGAGATCAAAGAAGAAGGACGTAAAGTTATGACGTGAACTCTAAGGTAGTGGATCTGGTTTTCACCGGTGCAGGTGAGTAACACGCAGGCCAACTGTTTGCACATATTAGTGAGGTCTTAGAGGAGGTTTGACGTTTCTTCCTGTCAAAATGCCTGTTGTAACACCTCTATTCCTGTACAGCTCTCAGAGGTGCCCTCGTCACTTCAGGAACAGCTAAAGCATTCTGACACTAATTCTAGGTTCATGCCAATAGACGTGTTATCTCCCATACTAAAGTTGCTGTCAGCCAAAAACTGGATGATGAGCAGCTATATGACCATGGTACCTCTTTACGTGTTTTTTCTTATCAAAAGGTTGTAAGCCGTAGTGATTCCTTAAGCTGGTGACCCATTACCCTTCCGTTCAATGTTTGCTTTGATGGGACACCCACAAAATAACTGTCAAACTTCGTTTTCAATTTCGACATCAACATGGGTAGGGCAAATTTAGTGACAGTGGAAGCGGGATAGAGCATGGAATAGAAAAGAACCTCCTTTACACAAAAATGCTCACAAAGGATTATGGCGCATCAGCACATGCACGTGGATGTCAGCGCCTGTCACGGCGGCGCAACTCCATCGTGGTGACGAAGGCGCTATGACTAATTTCATCGATTTTTTGGCCGCAGCGGCATAACGATAGGCCACAAGCAGGTGACTAAGCTGTGTCCACCCGCGTGAGACGTGAAGCGGACTGACTACCAGATTTTTTATCAACCATCTCAGCAATATTTGTCTGATGGTGAAGTGCAGGCGATTGAGCATACTAACGATCCACTCGACTCACACACGGATGGTGTTTGAATTTAGTGATTGTATCAGCCGAAGTCAGTTCTCAAATTTTCTCAATATTAATCTTTTGTTCGCCTCGGACAAGATGCATTGTTAGAAGCTAAAATTTTGCTTTTTATAAGTCAGAATTGCAGTCACTTTGTTAAAAGTAGGAAAGCCAGAAAGCTAACATTGTGTTTTTCAACTCACACTTCACGTTGAGCAGAATTTTCGCTTTTTGCTCCATTCCCAGTTTGTGCCGCGTAACGCATACCATTGAAAGACCATTTTGGGCTCGTTTTACACCTGGTAGAGAGAGATGACTTTCTAGCTGATTTCTGTCAGAAGTATGCCGTGAAAATTGCTCTAGATTTGGTAATTTGTTGGGCTCGGTAACTGCTGGCGTGAGAGGAGAGGAGAGTGCGGAGGAGTCCGCTTGAAATGGGCTCGGCGGTTGATCCCATCGCCACACCAACTCACCCGGAGGTGACCCTGGTGGCTTCGATTGGCAAACGAGATTTACGGTGTCCCCTTCGTTAGCAATTATGGAGTCAACAATGTTCTCATCCGAAGAGAGAATTACAGGAGCTCCTGGTGGGGCTAAAAAATACAGACCAGCCTAAAATGTCCTCAATAATCCGAATCGCAAAAATATGCTTTCTACTTATTATATTTTTAATTGATGATCAAACGCGTCATGTAAAACTTCATTCGAAAAACACTACGCTTAGCATATTTTACCAATTTAGCAAAGTGGTTTTTCGCTTTGGAGCCAACCTTCCAGCTTTAGTGTTTATGAGTTTGAGCAGTTTTATTTCCTTAACACCGTAGAATTCGGCATAGTGTTGAGATGAGGCAAAGTCGAGCTCTATGCGTTGATATTGTGGCTTCTGGAGCGTCAATAAAGCCTCAATTCCTAAATTCAGCATAAATCTTGCGAAGTCAGTAATAAAATTCAATAGCCGAATGAGACCCAAACCACTAAATGGTTACCGCAATTTTAATCAAGGCTCGGAGTCGGCGGGATCAGAGATAACGAGAACGAATTCTCGTTTTTTCAACCCCAAGATTAACGATCAAAAGTGGGGGACGTATTATCGCCTTCTGTGGAGGTGAGATTTGAGGGTTTTAAAACCAAAAAAATCCAACATGTCAATAGCTATAGAATGATACAATCTTTCGCCGCAAATGCAACTGCTTTCCAGAGAGAGGGATGAAGAAATAGTTGAGAAACTGAAAAACCGGAGATGGTTAATTTCATGAGATGGAATTACCATATTTTTGGGAAAGCAATCGAACGCCAAATCGAATACTTTATTAATCGTCTGCTAGGCACCATAAGTAAGGTGGGAACAATCTAATCACAATTCGTAATCTCACTTAATAAGTCAGGTGCATCACAATTAAGTTGTGTGTGGAGGTAGTTATGCTGCTCGAAAGGTTAACTACGGTCAGCGTTAGATTAGTTTGCTTGCCGTCTGTTCTAAGCATTCGCCATGCCATAGTGTAAAAAGAATGGAGATCAGTGCTGCACCACCAAATTGTGCTCAGTAGTTGCATAAAAATGTCAAAAGAAGTAGTCGGTCACAAACGGCTTTTAATTTTTTTTTTTCGGCAAGTAGTAATGATCAGTCTTCGCATGCGTTAGCTCCTCCAAAACTTGCAGTTTTCGACCTTTCATTAAAACGTCAAGTACAATTGTCTGGAAAGCCGTGCCAATAGCACACCAAAGAAATCCTGCGAAAGGCGACAGAAATACCAACTTTATTAGCCTCCTGAAATGACGCGTAGGAGGTGAAAGATCATATTCCGACATATAACTGACCGAATTGTTCAAAAAGACAAAGTGACTCGGAGCATTCGGCACAATTTTCCATCACAATCCTTTGTAGAGTATTTTTAGATGTATATCCGTGAAGTGTACAGACTTCCTAAAAAGTGTATGTCAACAGTGGGTTGAGTATCCAATGCTGAAGGAGGTTAGTTGCTGGCAGCATAACGACCAATGGTGCTGGGGACAAAGCCACCGTCTCACACAAAGGGCTTCGGACAAATACTGACTTCATCCATTTCGCAAGGCAAAACTCGGGCAGAAGTTTATAAATGCTTCACCTAAAGATCAAACACTTAAAGCTAAAATCCCTATTTTCCGCGATAAAACTACTCCGATGTTTTTACGAAAAATCACTTTTTGTGAGGTAGTGTGTTATGCCTGAAGGGAAGATACACAAAGACATACAAAGTTTTATACAATAAAGTATTCCTGCAATTTCAAACGTCTACTTAATGCACAATGTTCTCCAAATCCTTCTGGTAGGATTATGCATTTTGGCATCCCAGAACAATGAGAATGATGCAGTCAAGTCGGATGCGTACCACGTTTTTGACGCGCTTCTGCGCCAATAACAAGGTGAGCGGAGGAGTTGACACATTTTAGTTATTTTCACACGAAAGTGATGGTGTGCATTAGTGTCTCTATCTTTTTATGCGAAGGAAACGAATAATAAACATTTAATCTTAATAACGATAAAACCAGTCACTTTTCAAAGGCGATGGAGACATTGTGTTTAACGGAAAGAAAAAAAATTGGAGGCTCTGTCTCTAAAACTAATAAGAGTGGAGCAACCGCCATTAAACTACCACCGGTTTCTCAGCCTTATTAACAGTTACTTTTAAATGGTTCTCGTGCTGAGGGTTTTAGAAAGATTTTGACCCAGATAAAGTAAAAACAATTTCCATTCGTCGCTTCATGGTATTTTCCCCATAAGCGTCGGAATTTTGGTCTCATTACCAACAAATGCACAAGTTGCATTAATCCTAACAAAATAAAAAGCGAAACAAGTTAAGCAAATTAACGCTGCGTTTTCGCCTCCCTATTTAGCATTTACTTTTAAGTCTTTCTCTGCGTACGGAGCGCGGAGTGCCTTAACCTCCGGAGAAGTTGGTTGAGGCCAGGAGCATGAGGAGTACAGGATTGGTGCTTCTTACTTGTAAAAATGGTCCCGTCCATGAAGTGGTACCTGCTTTCGGTATACGTTTATTCCATTAAGAGCAAGTGTTTAAAACTATTTGGTGTCTGACAACAGTAGTTTTATTCTTATTTCTTCGATCACCTAAATAAGGTGCGTTTCAAAGACATCCTGGTTTAAGAACTGAGAACCCGATAGGTAAGCGAATGGTTTGTAGCTTTTCCTATCAGTAGTTGGCATTAGCTACTTATAAACTTAAATGCTCACTTCCCCTTTAAACGGTCTTA
This sequence comes from Hydatigera taeniaeformis, assembly GCA_900622495.1. Lineage (NCBI taxonomy): Eukaryota > Metazoa > Platyhelminthes > Cestoda > Cyclophyllidea > Taeniidae > Hydatigera > Hydatigera taeniaeformis. The sequence continues at coordinate 6,554 of UYWX01000018.1, forward strand.
CAGTGGCATATCCTAACCGTACTCCAAAAAATGCTAACTTAAGATAATACTTTAAGAACTATTACAAAGCCTCGAAGCTTGCATTTGTTTGACAGCACCTTTCGACCTTGAAACTTGCATCTTACTTGTTTTTCTTCGTGTAGGCGGAGGCGAGTCACAAATATTTATGATAGTTTTGCTTTCCACATTGCGATTCTTCACTCCGAAAAGACTTACGAGTTGATTATACATCATTTCCAATTCACGATAAAAAGTGTCGTCCAATTATTGTATCGTAACAGCCAAAGGATCAAAGAAATTTAAAATACAAAGTTTTTTATTAAAAATGCAATTTAATTTCTGAGTATCTACCCACCGCCGCCTCGTTGAGGCCACCTGAATTTCAGCCAGATGACCTGTTTCAATGACTGTCGTAGTAGCTCCTTTACCCGCAGCAAATTGGTCCGGAATGCATAAACAACTGTGCTATTTCTACTGCAATAACAAGACCCAAATCTGCAAGTCAGAAATTAAAATTTCTTTTGTTGCCATTCATCGTATGTTCGCATTCTCAAGATAAAAACACGGTGGTCATTTAAGTTCGGTGCCATCCTTTGAAGCCAAGGAAACCGAAGACACTGAAGGCTAAAAAGTTTGTGTGGGTGGTGGCAAATCTAGAAAGCAGTGCACTGTGAAAAAGCAAGAAAAAATGAAAATCACTGTTGACATTTAAAGAGAAGGACAATATGTTGCACAATACTTTTAAAACTAGTGGTCTGGTCAAAAGGATATTGAAGAGAAATGATTTCCAGTCCAAACATGGCATATTTCGCTTGCATAGTTCTAACACCGAAACACAACGTCAGGAGATACAAAATCAACTTTCAATTTGGCAGTGATGGTCTGTGGCGCAACAATTAATGCACAAACGTGTCATAATGTACTAAAAGTGATAGTAACTCCAACTTGCAAATTCCGCCTTTGCTACACTGTTAGCTCATTTCGGGCAAACTAATCGGACCACTATGACTGCAATTGCTGAAAATACTTTGTACTTTACACGTAGTAATTAGGTTTTTTTCTATTCTTTCTATCTTAAGTACTGGTTCCTTTAATGTCACACGTGAATACCACTACAACGATGTAGCTGGCGAAATGCATTCTAAAAGAATCGAAACACACATCCTTAGAATAGGACGATCGATAGCCGGTCAGTTTACGTTGCACAAATTATTGTCAATATTCAATCCGCAAATTGTTATCGGTGAAGAGAGGAAGTGTAAAAGATCACTCACTTTGCACTGTGACGATGATTTCAGCGAGCAGCTTTTGTTGTCCTAGATTAGCAGCGCGTTGAGTAGCCTTGTTGCTGACGAGACAGGTAAGTCGATCGCCGGTGGTGAGGTCGGACTTAGGGATGACAAGGACAGCTTCCCCTTCAGCTCCTCCACCAGCCACCGCTGGTGAAAAGGCTTCGTTCCCACCGCCGCCGTTGTCCTCGACATAACTGGAGCGCATTGGCAATCCGTTGTGAAACCATTCAAAATCCGGAGCTGGTACACCTCCCTTGGCCTGACAAATCAACCGCAGCTTGTCATCAGGGCTGGAGAGATCGTTTGTACCACTTTCGACCGAAAACCCTGGCCGTGATATCACCAACTGGCCATTTTTCGTTGGCTGCGGCTCACCAGGAGGTGCCATTATGATGGGCTTTGAGGGTACCACTGAAAGCAACAGTGTTGACAAAATACTTGTTTTACTGCGGCTTCATTGGAAACCACCTGTATAATAAGATGACCTTATTTTATCTGGATGTAAGTGAAGGAGAATGGTGTTATAATCACTGAAGTCGTCAACAATGAATGCGCTTAACAGCTAGCAAACCTTATTATACACCGGTCCCACCAACTTGATCCATTTTTAGCCATAAAATCGGCATCTCAGATTAAAGGTCTTTCGCACTCTTCACTAACTTATCAGTATGACCTTGCATCTGCTGTTACACCATGAAAGTTTGGATTACCTTTAATTGCGAAACAAGACGTTTGCCAGGCGTAGACTCTCTTGCAAAGAGTGTGGATGATAAAACCAAAATTTTGATTTACCAAAAAGGACAAAATAAAAGGGCATACAAGCATTATAGTTTGAACAACATTTAACAACAAGCAGGTTTGTTGAAAGCGCAGCTATGCTAGAAATGTTGCCCTCGCATTCCCATTGTGTCGAACTTTTGCATACAAACTACTGGATAAGTATTGGGAAACATGAACGCCTTTCGCATTGTCCATCCTGTTAAAATGCGATAGGAGGATCAAGTAGCCCAGGGGTTTGTAACGTAAGTCAGTTAACCCGCATACATTAAGGTTTTATTGTAATTTCTGCAACCCATTCGGTGCAATACCCTATATATCAGATTTTGTGTACATGGAGGCCATAATTTTGGAGTAGTCATCCAAAATGATAGTCCGGCTAACGCGTTTTCCTCCATAATCCAACTATCGTGAACGTGACTTCATTTTTTATTTGATGCTTTATTTACTGTCAGGTGCGTACCCACCCTGCCGAATGAATATGACACTGACTTTTTCATAAGAAGCAACACTTGACAATAAAAACCCCATCCATAGGTTTCAGATACAAAACCTACGAATGTAGCCTGCAGGTGAAACTCTTGACGATAGGCTTTCGATTTGAAACCACCATCGATGGCCAATTTCCATACCACCAAAGCAACATATAATGGGCATGGCTGTGAAAATAGGAGTTAACCAAATCTAATAGTTGGCTTGTGTGCTATATAAGGTTGATAATTTGGGTTGCGGAGACGCCTTTATGGTGCTTTAATTGGAAAATAAAAATGAGTTAAACAAAGTAGTAAAATGCTCACCCAAAACAGAAAGGTTGGTACTTCTGCGCAACAAAGGCTGATTGGCTGTTGGTGAGACTTGACATTCGAAATTTCCGGCGTCTTCTCGAGAAACACTTGAAATGACCAAATCATGTTCACCTTTGTCCGGGTCGCCCTGCATGGAATACTTGGGCCAATTTCTCAGCTCTCGATCATAGCCTGAAGTGCAAAAGTAATTTGTCGTCACTCCCCATAAGGTGAACCAGAAACCGTGTACTATGAAAGGAAGTAATAAATGCGGTTTCACCTCAATTTCTTGAGGTCACATACCAAACCAAACTCCTAATGGAGTGTGGAATGCACTATCAACACTTGTCTTCTACAAGAGCGACTGTGACAGACGAACAGTAGGTAAGGAGTTAGGAGTTTAAGCGCCATATTTTTATTATTTGAGTCGAATTTTTAAAGGCTTAGACGTTCAGCAGAAGACTGAGTGACGGTGTAGCTCACTTCCATCAGAGATGAAAGTAGCTGATAACTAAATAGAAAATTAATTTTCTTAAAATATATGCGTAAATCGTGCTTTTTACTGGAGAAATCCCCATTTTTGATAATAGGTAAATCTCACCCTTTTAGCATTCTGCTTCTGGTCTGAATACCAAGGCATTTCAAACCTCACCCTGATTAGCTTAATCTTATCATAAGTTTGCGGTACAGTTGACTCAACCTTCATGCGCTCTTTTTTACGAAATAAGGCTCGGATTTTGCAACTACCATTCTACCAATCATACAAATGGGCTCACAACTATAAATATTAATTACTATTCTAAAATCCTATGTTAATTTTTGAATAACTTACTGTCACATGGTAATACTGACGGCTGCTACCACATTAAGTAATGTGTCCTCACACATCCCCAGAGTTTTGCATAAAGTTTTTTTAGTATACTATTTGACCCGTCAATATTCTTCATTTCTACTGATGTTAATATAGGACTATCTCTCAGCATCAATTACTCCCAAATAGCCCCACATTTTCGCTTTTTTCGTTTACTCAATCCTTAAAGGGTTTTTGAGGGAAATAATTTATGCCGTCTAAGGCGAAATACGCAGTCAACGATCCGGAAGAACTCTGTGGTGCCCAATTTAGAGAATAGGAATCATCATTTACGTGATAGACAGGGCACATAATGTTACATGATTTCCAAAACGGAATCTTAGCTCTACTTGATCCACAGCAGAAGCTCACAAGCTTCAGATAAGTGGTCTTATGGCAAAAACGTGGTTAAATGAATTAGACGCAGATAATGGGAAGAGCGAGAGCACACAATTATCCCATGGGGCTTTATTTATGTATTGGCAAATATTCAATTTTCCAACTTCGGTCTCCAATTTTTTGTTATTTTTGCGACGAGCACACCACTTTTAACATTATTTAAGAGCGATTTGCATTATTTTGCGTAGTTTGGCGCGTCTCGCTATAACACATTACGAATGAAGGTCGATCCAAAGACTTCTGCATTTGTGAAGCTCTTCACTGCAGCTCATGGCTTTACAAATACCACTTTTATCGTTCTACTTCTGGTTCTTTCTGGGTCCATTCGGATCAGTGCTTTTCCTTCTTCTTAAACGTATGAAAGTCGTATGTACGGCACATTGTATAAATCAGTCTTATTTTTTAAAGGAGCAGACTTTCACTATCTATCACAACAACGGACTAAGTCGAATTTTCGAAGAGTAGTTGCTTTGATCAATTTAACTAGAAAGCTATTAGCAATTGAAATGACGACATTGTGGTAATTTTTTGCTACTTTTTCTGCAAGAACTTCCAACCGACGCAGTGGTGAGAGTCCACCTTTTAAGGAGAATAAGTGTCACCTTTGTGGGTGCGGGGAGTTGGAGAATGTCAAGCTCGTAGTCCGATTCCCACGAAACGACTCAGATTTCTTGAGTTCTAGTTTCAATTCACTAAGTCATCTGAAGAAGCAGCCGCGCATAGGAGGTTTTCTGTTGTCAAGAGGGTTCAAATCTTGCGATTGAGATTTTAACCTCGCAGTAAAATGCCAGCAAAAGTCTGAGTTAGAACAACGTGGATAACATTTGTGGTTTTCAGTTATCCTAACGGGTTCAAGTATGGCAACCATTTATAATTTAGGCGGTAAAACTATGTTTGGGGGCACAATGTTTATTTACATGCTATGGGCACCTGAGTTTCAAAGCAAATTCTTGTATGCGATGGTCAAAGGACCGTTATGCGAAGCTCAAGTACTTAATTAGTTCTTGCCCTCCTTCCCCATTAGTGTGCCATGTGATACTGGATACTAAGGAGGGCATTCAGCTTAGCGCTTTGGGATGCATAACGGCAAGGATTAGCTTACTCTTCCAAAAAAAGGCACAAAACTCTAAATTTTCTTTTATATTTCCTCTGTAATAGTTGATCAAAAAATCAGGCATGCACTGGCTCAACGGTCAGCTCATCAAGTGCAAAACTGCTGGCTCTGTCAGCAACACACAGAAAAGTACTGTTGACGAGAAGCGTCACTGTCACAATAACTGTAAATCTTACTTTAAAAGTTTTAAACCCTAATTCGCATTATTTATAAATATAGCGTAGTTTTTTCAAAACTCTTTCTGGACATCACCCGACCACATCAGCTGCTCATTTGCCCTAATTCCGACTACCTCACTTCTCACTGATGGATGGCTTAGGTGCGATTGGTACTGCGCGCAGTTGGGACTGCGTATGATCACCAAAATTTATGTTTTACGTAAAAACTGGCCCTGACCTAATTATAAAGGATGCATGGAAAATGGGAGTGCACTACAACTTCAGATCAGTGCCCACTCCAAAACGTTGGAGTACTTAGTCGCAATATATACTTGGTTTTAAAAAGTAAAACTTTTAAGAAGGAGTCATTGAAATTGGGAAAGATTGAACATGAATACAAGTGAAAAAATGCAGGATTTAAGGCAACCTTCTAGGATTGTAGATTTCTTACAATGTAGCACCGTAATCATGCAACTCGGTGCTGATCCAGGAGAGTCAGCGAACTTTATTTTAATGAGTGTCTCAGTGTACTGGCCAACTTCTATTTCAAAAAGAAAATCGCGCATCACGAAGTACTTCAGAGTAGGAGTAGGGAGTAAAATCACATTTACTGAACTTAGCAGCTCATTTTAGGTAACATTTTATCATACACCCGTAAATCCCGCAGTAAAAGGTCTAATAGTGAGTATTTTCAATTTAGCACCATATTGGCTGTCTGCAAAAGCGTAGAAATCTACTATTCAGCTTGATGAGGATGACATTGGTCACTAATCACTTTGTCACCAATTTGGAGTTGAATTGATGGGACTCTCTTCATTTTGTCGAATACTACTTATCGTTTTAACACATTTATTTTTGCAGGCCATAAATTGATCCAAATACTTGAGTAAATTAATAAATACTCATCCTCCGGCAAACATCTGATTGGGCGTGATCTACAAAGTGCGTATTCTTACTAAAATTTAAAGCTTGCACGAGTTTCGATGCGATTATGCCCACGCGAAAACAGCAGCTTTAAAGAAAAACTCCTCAAAAATTAAAGCGAATTTTAAAGGCGCTTCTATGCGGATCACAAGACCCTACTGAGCCAGATCTAGTCTGATACAGCAAGCGTATATGGCACGTACCGAGGAGTGTATTGTGGGCACGCCACTGGGCTTTTCCACTCTGCCACGATACGCGACACCGCATTCGCACGGGTGACCCCTCCAGCACCTCATATCGATCGGCCGGCAATTCGGAGAAGCACTGGCGTTGGAACCGCTCATCAGCAGGGGAACAGACAGAAGACTGAAAGGACTCGAACGCCGCTATCACCTCCCCAGAGTTCGGTGCGAATAGTAGACTTCGCAGACTCTCTACATCGTCGATGTTTGAGTCGGAGGCCCCAGCATAGATACAGAGAGTTGAAAGAAGTATTGGTAAAAATGAGGAATGTGGTAATTTCAATATACACATATGGACAAAGTTGTTAAGGGAAAAAATTTGGTTAAAAGGAGAATCCACCAAGTATAGCTGCTGAAGTTTTATAAAGGGATGCTTCTAAGGATTTTCACATCACAACGACCCAACATAACAGTTTGTTGCGTGGAATGAGAACGAATTAGGAGTTAAGAGTGAAGTCTACTGGGGTGGGGATGATGTGGGACAGGACAGAACGGGACGAACGGAGTACGAATGCGTGCGTGCGTGCGCCACCGCAGGCAAACGCATCTGTCACGCGTGTATCAGATTGGTGAGAGAATGAGCAAGAGTAGTGCGTATGTGTTCTCAGGCCAAGCGAATGAGGTCATCAAAAGATAGGTCGGTTTATTACTTCTCAGGACAGAACAAACGCCACCGAGCTGCCCACCAGCCGAAAAATGCTCCTCCGCACTATTTTTAATGACGTTTTGACGTTCCAAATTACTGGGAGTAAAATTATTTTACAAGTTAACTGCAAACAAAACACCATCCCGTTTCAGATTACGCATTCGTAATGCTACCCTTAACATTGATGATCTTGGTCTAGATTGACTAAAAGTTTAATGGGATCGAAAAATGTCTTTGTCGAGTTATGGTACGCATTTACTAACGCGCTTAAAATTCAACTCGCTTCTCGCACAGAGGGACAGAGAAATGCACATGTATGACCATCGTTTAGAGTTTTAACTTCAAAAATAGATGCGGAGCTTTCTTGGTAGTCCTCACTTGATAGCGAGATGGCAACAATTCATAAGAAGCAAACCGATATATAAGATGAGTCAATTTAGGTCGACTAACTCCATTGCATCACTTCACTCAACACATAGCATGCTGCGTTTCCCAAGCACGTAATAATGTTAGAAGACTACGTAGTAAAATTACAAATTCTTTTAAAGGCGACTGCATTGTATCGAAAGTGCTAATAGCCACCCACTACTAAAAACAAAGTTTTGCATTTATTACGATGATGAGCGAGACCCACATAACTCCCTCTAGGCGTAAATGAATCCACGCCATTCCAAACATGCGTAATTCTTAATAACCATTTCAACAAAGTATTTCTTTCACATAAAGGAAACTACTGTCTGTTCCTCTTTAGACAGAGTTAAGTATTATATTTATGGAGTTTGGAACCGTTTCAACTCAACGATTTGTACATTGTAAGTAAATGGAAGCTTTAGGAATGCATGCGCATGAATATAACTAAATTTAAGTAAGTTGTTAAAACTGTAAACAGAATGCGTTTAATTTTAGCCCAAAAGTGCACATAAACGTAAAAAATGATGTGATTGTCAGCCACGCGACCTAGTGATTTATCCTCCTTGTATTCATTAACGTTTTTAGAATTTGGCTAGAAAAGTTGCGCTAACGCCTTAAATACGCACTAGAGTTTTATTGAACATGACCACACAGCCATCGATTAGTTTCCAGCCAATGAGACTCAAAGTAAAATATTGATTGACCCAACCGATTATTGAAGTCGCCAGAGGGTCATATTTGCTCAGCTGTGGCTGACGCAATGTGCTGCATAAAGTGGATACTGATTAGCGGTCCTTGGCGTCTGACTGTGTGGGCGGACGAATTCACTACAGTTTTTGTGGAGCCTTTCCACCCGAAACTAGCAGAAATCACAATTCGATGTATCCTTCCTTTCTTCCCCAAACCTCGTCCTACATGCGAGTTTTGTACCTACTTCTTTTTAATGTGGCCCCTTGAGTATTACCGCAAATTTACAGGTCGTGACAGATTGGCAGCAGTAAAACTCTTCAAAAACGCTCTCTGCTTCATCTGCGAGGTGACCGACATGTTCGACCCTGCGGACGCGGAGACACTCTTCAACGTGCCCGAGTGGAAACATTATATGCTCAAGGGCACTTGGCCTTGGGAAGAGAACGAGGAGGAGTCTGACGACGACGAGGATTATGAGTGATAGTTCTAAATCTTATTGGACAATCAATTTTTGATGATTTTTCTTTACGAAATGGTTAGTCTCCTGCTTTGGGTGAACGTTTATCGCATTCGTTGATTTTCATGACAGACACCAGTTTAACAAAAACAATGATTTGCTAAGTTTAAATAATAAATTGAAACGCAGCAGTTTTATGATCCTGGATTGGTAATTTCTTTTGCGCCATCACTATTGTCTCGGACACAGAATTTAATTCCTCAAGAAAGCAATAGTAAAATTGACCAACGATTTATGCGTGCGCGGAAGCGCCTTAAGAACGACTTGTTGTTGCAACTGCAATCTTTATTAAGCTTGTTCAAAACACTGTGCTCTTAAAATTATTAACAGCAGTACCCCATACCCTCGCCAGCTAAAATCGTTCACAGGTTTTTTAATGCTGCTGTGTTCCTAGACAAGTCATGCAGAGGTGGAAGCGTTGTCCATGCCTACTGACTTAGTAGCCAAATTGCGGTTGTGCACAAAATTGAGAAAACTCGGTACCGAAACGACGACACCATCACCAAAGTCAGAATCTTGAACGTATCATGCCCCCCACCTGAATGCAAGATTCTGTACGTAAGTGCACCGATTGCACCTGAAATCTTTGGTATAATTTAAGGGCCATAACGGGGTAGTCACAACCAAATGCTTATTGAAATCCCATTATAATGCATTGTTTTCTATGGCCCTCAGATGAAATAGGCATTAAATTCCAAATGAAAATAATTTTTAAATGCACTCTAACTGAGCGCACATTCTTCGAATGTCATTGACGTAGTACAACAAAAAGGCAATTTCTCATAAAACAGATGAGTATGAAAGAGAGCTTTGCAAAATAACCTGTGCTCAAGACGTTCCTCAGCTAGTCGGTATGCACTATGATTAAAAAGATGGGTGAGATTTATCGTAACCATTGATCAAATTTCGTCTGCTAGTATTGACGTTGTTTACTACTTGTCTATCCTTGGTTAAAAAGGCGATGTAATTAGGTATTGCCAACGGCAAAAAAAGCAAAGGCAACACCGAGCCATTCAATGCTTGTTGACCCGCTTCGGATTGTTATAATTAAGATTGCTAGAAGTGGCTATTATGGTGCTAAAGTTCTCCAAGTTAAGATGGGGTATCTTGTAAAGTTCACTATTCTTTTTAACTTGCAAGTTTTCAAAGTCTACAAGACGCATGCACTTATTTATTCGTGTGCAGCAATGAGACTTGAATGACGATTATTTTAGGGACAGCCCCACAAGGTGGGGCTAGCACAAGCTTGCTGGTTTGATCAGGCTTTACAAGGAACGCTATCTTCGAAATATTCAAAATAGCTTTCACCTAAACGTTGAGCCGATTGCAAGAAGCTCCTTAAAAGACCTTTTATGATACATTTCACCGGAAATCAAGTGAAAGATTCAAGAATTCACAGTGTCCCACGTGGACTTTTAGTGGATTCTTAAGGTACTGCAATAAGTGCTGTAGAGCTGCACGTGTGTGGTTTCTGGGCGAGCCTAATTCCAGACCTGGGAGGGAGGCCCTGTTACCGTGTCTTTGTTTACATTATGCGACAGTTCTGTGCTGCCATATGAACGGGGCTACGGAAGGCATAAACATAGGCGGGTTAAAAGGCCACGGAAAGGGCCAGAAACTGAGGCTATTCATTGCAAATAACTTAGGCTTCGGTATGCAAACCCTTACAGACAACCATCGATAGCATTCACAACAAAAATTATGGCGAAAATTAGTAATATTGTTGTAGATGAAGTCGGTGTTTAGTCAAAGATTGCTTTATTCTCTGTGTTGTCATTTGCACTACAGCGCATCTCCACTCTGCTCACTATTCAGCCCTTAGGCTGCCCTAACAGCAAAGCACTTATTGAGCAGCTTTTTCGGTACGTCCAATGATATAAGTAAAACACTGATTGTAGCCAAATGGCACTCGGCATTTTTGAAATTAGCTTTGCAGTAACCTTTATGAGCATGCATTTTATGAAACATGAAATCAAATCCACAAGCGCCAACCGTATGGATGTGAACTCATGTGATACTTTAAAATCACCGAATAAAACGAAGGCTTGCCTCATGCCTTAGCATAGTCGCCTAAGAAAGCACATAAGAGGAAAGGACTGGATCGGAAAAAACAATTTATTCGAATGCCCTAAATTTGTGAGACCTTTTCACATTTACCCACAATGCTAGAGAAAAGTTGCACTTTGGTGCCACTGTTACGTCTATCATGCATTATTTGATGCTATGCAATCGTTTTATTTTGGATTTCACACTCACTGCTCGGTTTGGCAAATAAGAACTACTATATTTGCAAATCTAACAAATACGGATCCATTTTAGTTACCCTCTTGCTCACACATAAAATAAAATCACCGGGCTGTCAACGCCCTAATCAAACAAAAACGAATGTTTTGCATTTTAAAAGTCCAAAGACAAACGCTTCTGAATGTGACATTTAAATTCCAACGTAAGAAAGGCAACCGGAAAATTTGAATGTCAGGATAGCTGGCTAGTTCATATAACTCACTACTTCGTAAATACGACTTAATATTTCTCTCAGACCTAGGGAAATAAATGAAAGAGCCACAGAGCCGACAAATGTCAACTTCCGATTTAGATATTCAAACGTTTTGACTTTGTACTCGTGGGGATTTTTTCACCAAAGGACATTTAAAGTATCAATTCGCTATAAGAACTTGAATATCCGGCTTAAAACAACCAACCAGTATGCTTCCGGAGTTAATAAATCACGAACAGCATAAATTATGTTCGTAAAAAAGAAACATGGTGCTATAAGCGGAAGTGAGTATGTTTCTCCTTGCGGGAACTTACGCAGCAGAAGAAAAACCAGAAGGCGGCGACTTAGTATCTCAAGGAAGAACACCATCAGAAATGAGTTAATCCAAGTACACATGCAAAACTGCAAAACAGTCTTCTTTGCTTTCCTCCACCTCCTTCGAATTGTGCCGACTTTCCAGTAAGTAGATGTGTGTCAGTCATGGCCCGGCGATCTTCTTGTCCCAAAGCTTGAATGGGAGCTGAAAAGCGGATTGGTTGGGTGCAACTTGCGCGCGCACGCAGGGCTGAAGATAACGAGTACGCATAAATGTGCGTGTGTGGGTCTCCAGGTGGGTTTTTGAATATCTTGCTAACTACACCGAATTCAAAACTCATTATTAGACTTTGTACTCTTCAAACACGCACTTAAATTTTGACAACCTAACCTTATCGATTTCGACAAATTTAATAGGCTTTACTGTGCTCCTAAGCCTTGCCAAAGTCCTCTGTTTGAGGTCTAGTGTTTAAACATAGCCTTTCTAAGTGGGCTGCTGTAAAAAATCTGGCAATCCTACCTGACAGCACATTGGGTTACTTGGTAAGCTATTTACATATGGCACCAAAATCAAGTTATTGTATGGGTAGAAGCCTAGTTGGTATAGCCCGATTGGAATTTATGGCATTTACCCACTGAGAGAATAGTTCCTCCGAAGGTTGGGGCAGAGCCATGGCGACAATATATTTGGACAACAAATGAGGTCCAAATGTCCTACCGACATATATTAGTAATCGACTGTAGCCAGATTATGGAAACCCGTCCCAAATAGCTCACACATTGCAGGTCCATGATCGGATACGATCAACTGACGTTGTAGTTTGGTCCAATAGCATTTGCCAAGGCTATAAATCCAATCGGATATATCTTTTGTTATATTAAGCAGGCTGCTACTTTAAAATCTGCCTGCTCATGGTATTGACACATAAGACATTACGCGGTTCTTCGTGTTACGATACACTTTGAGCACTTTATGATTCCATGTGCGTAAAAAATCCCTCTATTCTACGTTTGTTGCACATCTTCGAAGGTATAAACCGATCGAATCTCAGAAGTCATTGCGAGCATAAGGAAGAGTGGAGTAGGTTTAGCCTGCATTATCTTTACCTCCCCAAGGCAACAGCGTGCGAGCTGTGATGCGCTACGTCAAGCAATGGTGTAACTTTCAAAACATGTCCAGACAATCGTTAAAGGTACAATTAACACTGTTCGTTTCGCGAAAGTATTAAGAGGTAAGATGATTTTGTTTCATAATATTTTTTTATCACTGAGGCCACATTTTTTGGCTTGCATCACTGTTTCTCCTCCTTCCTTGCAAAATAAATTAATAAACTTAAATTCACGTCCTTAAAATCATCACTAAGCTTTTTAGTCCACTTGCCACTTATCAGGCTCTCCACAAAACTACGCCCGTCGTGTACATGCGTTATAAACCACAGTCTGTAAATGCTCGGTTTGATCCTTCTACGAACTTATAACGATTACGTTTCGGGAGCACTCTGCACAACCTATAGTTGCGCAGTGAAGGCACATTCGTATGCAGTTCCATTTCTTTCGAGATCGCCGTTTGTGATCGTCAGGTTAACCAGTACGATAGAGTAGGAAGGAACTGATCTGTTCTCCACCCCAAATTCTCTGTAGGCTATTGTCTCAGATCACGACAGTGTTTTTTTGTTCTAAGAAATCGACTTAGGATGGACATTAAGGTGGCTGCACAATGCATTTCTTAAGACTTTCAAGGGCAGTGGTGTTCAGTAAAAGCATATTCACAGCCAACATGTAGGCATTTTAAAAATGGCAGAAAAAATCGCCGAGAGGCCTGATTTAAGTGGTCGTTCTTATTTTAGGGAACTCAAAAATATCCATTCTTCTTTAAGATTCAATATAGCCAACTGCTAGAGGAGGAAACTCTTTTAAAACCTCAGTTAGACTGCAGAAATGGAACAATCAGTCTTCTGCACAGCCCATTCAAATTCTAAAGGGTGATTTTAGTCCATTTAATGAAACTACTAACTGAGATTTCATGATTGGGTTTATTAGGTCTCAAATCCCATGAGATCGGTCATGCTTTAGTTGGCTCTCCCAAACCTGATTTTCATCAGATAAAATGATAATCAGATTGCGATGCGAAGCGGCTGGCACAATATCCGTTTCGGTTTTCGTTGGCTAATTTTTAAAACTTCTTTAATTAAGCGTTCGACTCCGATGTGGACCATGAAGAAAAGGGATTTGGGCGCTGTTTGATAATAATACCGACTGCATTTCATGCCGCATATGCACCGCCTTTTTGTGTAAAATTATTTTTGCATCTGTTCTCAAAACCTAAAACTACCCAGAGAAACGAATTTTAGCGTAAGGAAAATAACGCTGCCTGATCAAAATGACTGAGGGGTTAATTAAAAAAGTATAAGAGATATACGAAAATCCTCAATTTATGGGGTATGGCAAGGTTTCAGGCGAAAATACTTTGGTCCTTTGTTTATGAAATCTTTACATCTTCCTTAGGGTGCTCAAAAATTACAAGGGCAAGTTTTACCTTCTAACTTTCTCGTTAAAGGTGATAATGCCTTTTTATTTCGATTCCTAATTTCCATAAACTTATTGCAAAGAGCAAAACGTGTTCATCCTCAGCCTTAGATTTACTTTAGGTCTATAAGAGCTAAAGAGGTTTAGCTGGCAATGATAAGCGCTGGAGGCCAGTGTGATGGATTGAGGACGATCCACCCGGCATGGGGACGGCGGTGAAGATCCGAGTGACTTATTACCAAAATCGCCAGTTTCATAAGCCAGTCAAGTGCTCCGAACAGTCCCATTTTTAAGCTGGTCCAGTCTTGGATGCGGGATCAGGAGAAGAAAGAATATCAAACAAATTTTGTTCTGAATCTTCTGGAACCAGAAACAAACAGCAGGGCAAAGTCATCAATTTGGTATGGAAACCAGAAATTATGAGAACCAAGCTCGCGTAAAACCGCAAATATATTTTAATGCACTGAGTTTGCTTTTAGTTGTTCCAACATAGATTTACCGCATGTGCCCGCGATAAGCATAGCCAAGAGTTTGTTGGTTGACTATGAAGATTAATTAAATCTTTTAGTTGTATTCAGATTTTGTGTAAACTTTATTTTACCACGTCGCTATCACCCGGACAAGTTTGGTTTTATGTTCGGAAACCTCCACATTCGAATGGCGCAAGTTTTCGTGACCTGTGTCGAGATCATTCAGTATTAACGACTCAAACAAAACTGAAGAAGAAAAACGAAGTTTATTTTTTAAAAAATTCTTAGGCGAGAATGGTTAGCGTAGCTAGAAGAGTTGTTTTAGCAGACTAATTGTTATCAAGAATGATAGGGGACCCAGAAATCCCTCTTTGGAAAATCCAGATTTCATGCAAGGGGTAGAGAGGATTTTAGAGACGAGATTCTGCTAGGTTTTGCAACAGCATCATTTAAAATAAAAACTGTGACATCGATAAGAACGAGTGGCGCTGTAGACAAAAATTTCAAGAGAAGTTGAGCTTGAATTAATTTTTTTCGTTTAGGAACAAGCTTAATTGACGAACTGGTCAACACATAGATGCTAATACTGTTGTCACAATTGAGCTCATTTTATTGCCAACATTACCATAGCGATCTGATCTGTGTCTCCACAGGTTGTATTTCCGCTCTTTGGCATGGTGCTCAGGCTATGCTTATGACTCGCTAGCTTTTATGAGACTTAGAACATCATATTATCAAAATTATATGCTCCTGAAAAATCTGATTTCGCATGAAGTTTCGGAATTTCTTTTTATAAAAGCTGGTGTAAAGAAAAATCCTAATTTCGCTGGAGGTTTGTTGCTGTTGTTGTTGTAGTTACTCATAATGGGAGGAATGGCATTAAGTTTTCCCAAATGCTTCTTGAGAAAAAGGCGTCTCTGAGACAACCACTTGGAAATTACGAGTGTACGATCACATAGTACTTAATGCCAAAACATAGTATTTTATCATGTAATAAAAATTAATTTATTTTGATGATTGAGTTGTATGCTGCAGCTTTAATGGGGCATTTGTTATTCGTACATGAACTTTGGTTATTATTTTGCCATCGTCCTCCGCCAGGTACAACTAAAATACTCTCATTCGCTTACCGACGGCTGGTTAAGATTTAAGATTAATTTTAACAAATTAGTCGTACAAAACGGTCCAATAACGTTCAAAAAGGTCTTTTTAAAGCTAGTCTCCAGACCCAGCACGAAGATTTGTTGTTCACACTTTTTGGACCCAAGCAAAAATTTAAATCACAATACATCATTTTAACGGATACTTTTAGTTTTTATCAGTACACATCAAACTAAATTAAACTTTTGCCCAAATGTTTCCTCACTGGTTGGCCACACTTCATAAATTTACAGTTTCATGTCCAAAGCCGTATGCGATTTTTGTTAGCCCCTAAAATTTCCGACATGAAACCCTGGTTCACTGCATTGACAGAGCCCAATGGTCAACCACCTCCGCCACATACACACAATCGGCGTCGTCGATAGGCGATGGGAAGCGCACCTTAGGATGGCAAGGTCGAACCCTCCATTCTGACCCCTAACTTTTTGCTCTTGACAAAAGTTTAAGCGAACAAGTGGGTAAAATGACTGTGAAAAGTCCTTGCTGCAAAGGTCTTTGAAGCGCTGTTTAATTTTGCATTTATATATATGGTTGTGTTTTTAGTTTGCCATAACGATGAATGTTTATCGATGGTACTTTGTCATCCGGTCCAAAACTCGGATGTCTCCGCGTCCTTCTATTGAGACCCTCTTTGGGACGGGAGAGGGAGGACAGTTCACGTCGGGAATGGTGTCAAAGCCAGGCAGACGTTGATCGCATCACAAATTTAACTTAACATGTCAGAGAGATCTCGCAGGTTAAAGGATACTGGTACTGTAATTTTAAGTGCCTCATGAATGGGTAGGCTAGAATATTTTGTTAAAAATTTACAGTCTAATGAATAAATTGCGACACTTATCAAAGATTCGTAATGTGTCTTTGATGGATTGCAGTCTGCTGAGTAGTTCATACTCCAGCATAAAACTGTTAATTTATTCTTTACTATTTGAATAAATAACAACGATTGCAACTAGCTTCTTGATGGATTTCATTGTCACCCCTTCTCAAGCTGGGTGTTTTAAGAGCGACAAGTATTAAAAGCCAAACAAAATCTCAAATATAAGTTTAAAATTTGCATTGTAAATTCGTAATTATCAAAACGCATAGTAATTCATTTCCATACTGATTTATTTAATACGGACATCAATGGAAGAAAAATGGGAACATTTAATTTCTTTTATTCGTTTGTTATGATTATTTCGGTGATATTTCGCATTTCTCCCATAAGTGATTAACAAAGCGCAGTCAAAATCATGCATGATTTATGCGGGGTGGGTCCGTGCAGCGCTAAACACAACGCCACGCAGACTAAGCTGACAGGGAGAATGCAGGGCTTTTTTTCAGCCGGCAGTCAATCTCGTCTGTGCGCCTATTTTCATTCCGCCCCTCTAACCGAGGGCTTGACAGGTGTTGCCACTCTCCCCACGATCATCGGATAAAAGGTCGAGACTGTTTGTTCCATCTGCATCTGCCATCGAATGCAGACCAGCACGAGGAGTGAGTCTCCGTGTCTAATATAATTAGAGTCTGAATAGTCGCCGCCACACACATCGCGTTGCTGCTTACAGATAAGATAAAATGCGCTTCACACTTTGGATCATTTTGGCTTCATACCGTTGTACCACTGGTGTAGCAAAATTAACAAGCAGCAGGCCCATTGTTTGTCTCGTTATAACTCTACAAGCAAACATACTAAAATTTATGTTTGAAACATTTTAAACAGTATTTGTCTATGTTAGCCAGACTAAGTTAATGGACGAGTGGGTATTTAAAAGTTAAACCTACCCTACGGGAGAGGTGAACTACATACAATTCATTGACAAGCAAAAAAATTTCATTTATTTTGGTGCGATTTTTATTTATAAAAACATGTATGATTGACTTTTTTGGGGTATTTTAAACATTTTAAACCAACTGTTAGTGAAGTTGAATTTCACCACGTGAGGCTACTACAGGCGAGGAAGGCGGAGTTTATTACCGTGCATATAGTTTCATGAAATAACTGCATATTTAAAGAGGTCTATTTTGATTCTCGTTTTATATACTGAGGCAATAAACGTCGCCAGCAGAAGTAACCATCTGGGTCCCCAACGAATACCTCACATCAGTTGATAAATGAACTTCATTGCAATATGACTGCAATCTTTTACTTGATGGACAAAATGCTAAAGAAGTGTTGCAATAAAGAGACCAATGTTGGGTGAAGACCTGTTCTTATAGACGCGGAACTGGCCCTCACAGTCTGTCGACGAATGGGCTGTTGTACCCGGTTTACGCCGGTGTTGATGGCACACTCAGTTCAAAATTGGGCTTTAAGGGTAAAGTGGATGGATGGGAGGTTGAAGTACACAAAATATCTTGTGTCCTTTTCCTTTTCGAACATTTTCAAGTTACTAAGCCTTTCCGGTAACAAGTTTGGTCTGTAAAAAATGAATCTTTTAAGTGATGTTGTTTTTAATTAAGGCTATTCGATGACAGTCTAAAAGTTCAAAGGAAAGTTGTTGGAATAATTTTGCATTATTTAATGCACCACATAATATTTTTTTGCAAAATTCTCTCTTTTGGGCAACGTTATTGCTAATTTCAAGCAAAACATACGTGAATTAAACAATGAATTGACAAGTATCATTGGAATTCACAAAACGCATTTAAATCATTGAGAACAGAAAGGTTTTGTCGTACTGTTTCAGATTCGTGTTCATGCCAGTTAACAGTACCGAATTTGACAGCGTAAAAAGTTACTAAATCTCACGACCCATCCATTTTATGCAAGTCAACCGTGAGTGTGTTTTCCACGTTCTTCCAAAAAATTGGGTATGTGGAAGGCATCCACTTTCAAGCAACTTGAACAATCTGCTAATATGACCCAGCACTCGGTTTGCCTAACAACAGCATTCGAGGAATTACCCAGAAGTTGCTCGAAAGAGGGAGCACAGGAGAGTGAAAGCATGGTTCGGCACTGCTAGGTAAGATGTGCGTGTCGATTTTCCCACTCGTCGCAATTTCACTGCTGTTTGACTACATATTAAGGCAATAAATTGTATCTTTCAATGCTTAAATGATGCTAATTATAGGTAGGAGAAAGACCGTGTCGACTATTTGACATTTTTGTTTGCGGTCGTCATGCATTAGGGCTAAATAAAAAGGGTTAAGCAGACGCCACTTGTTGGGCTTCACCGTTTATACTAATAAGACATTCCTTTCCAAACGCCTTCACCGTCTAATCACAATTCTTCATGTTTCAACCGTTGGTACAGTCAGATCGGCGAGGCTAGCACAAGCGCCCGTTAGCTGCAAACACCTCACACACTATCCGAGATAGGTGAAAGGCAGTCAACGTGAATGAGCGAGGAAATATTCACACTACGGTTTACAAAGATTTTTTAAATAGCTTTTATTTTTCGATTTCAAAAGGAGTAATCGCCGGGGATTTCGCATTAAAATTTAGATCAAGCATCAGATATTTTCTAATTGGGAAACCATTGGATCCGCTAATCAACGTCTCACCGGAACGCGAATTAATACGCCATGCAACAAAGAAAATGAAGGCATTTTTACCGATTTGTACTTCATCTAAACGAAATTGGTAGGACTTCATACCAAATGGTGAACAAACAACCAAGGCTAACCATGGAGGAGTTTGTGAAATTTTTATTTCAGTGTGTGGTCAAATCTTTACCTGAAACGCATTTATGTCCCCAACTTTTCTTTGCCATGCAAATCATTTTTAGAGGCTTGATAATCTTGCACTGCCTCTGACTCTCTCTCCCAAGAAACACCTCTGCGTCGCTACTGCCACTCCCCAACTCCGGTTTCGCTTCGCATGCTTAAAGAGAAGTCGAGAGGTTTTTAGGTAAATCCCGTCTTTTAATCACACACACCCAAACATACACGTAAAGATTGTGAATGCTGCACCTTTGGGACTCTTATCAATTGTCACTTGACCAAAAATATCGGTTTCTTGGTGAAGCAATTAGACCCAGAAAGTCCTTGATGTTGTGTTTAAATAAACTAACTCGTAATGAATGGAATCTCATCCATTCCCTTGTAGTCACCGCCACCGTGAGCTAAGGCGTGACAAGCAATAATAATACTATGGAATTTGTTAATGATTAGGCATTCAAACACACCTTAAAGCCTTTAAAATCACCGTATTTACTCACTCCTTTGTCCCAACAGTAATGCATGAACAAAGAAGAGCCGACGATTTCTTGAAAATAGATAACTGTTTCGAAAAACAGATTGCACATTGTAATTTTATCCTCCTATATTTGAATCTTTTGTCGAAGTTTGGGAATGCAATCAGAATTTTGTTCTCTTTGCTTGACAAACCCAATGAAATTTCCGAAATTCACGCAACAATTGGTGCTAGAGGCATTGACCACCCTACGGCGTCCCAATCTTTCCTGAAGAGATTTTCACCAAATCTATTCCATACATTCTCTGGAGCTATTTAAGAACTTCATAGGATTACTTTGCAGTCCCAATTGCAACGATTTTAAATAATAATAATTAAAGCCGGTTAAAATAGGCAAAATGGAAGTGAGGCGTTTTTATGTTGAGCCTCAAAACATTTTGAATTTCAGTTAGTGTAGTTAGCGTAGTTGACACACCTCGTGCCTCTAAGGGGAGACCGAGCTGCGCCATTTCACGGCATTTGCGACCGATATGCCTACAAGGTTACTGAATAGGAATGGGTAGGTGTACAGCGTTGGAAACATTGCCGGCCCACAGTGCTTCAAACTCTAAGCCACATGGAATTGGTAGCTTTCTCTTTTACTCTTTTGTTGAAAAGCCCAATCTCAGAAGTGAATTGCAGGGGTATTCTTGATTAGGAGTAACTGGAACTAGCCAGTTGTGACAGAGTTATGCAACTGTTTGTTTTTTACCCATCTCGACTTTGCCTTATTTACACAAGCCGGCGATGCCCAAGTTCTCTTGCATTTATGCACTACTTGAATACGTAGTGGTCCAACTACAGACAAAAATAGTGCTTCTAAGATACGAACTAAACGTAGTCGCTTGCAGTTAAAAGAAGCGAGGGTTGTCTCGAGCGTAAAACAAAAGAGATCAAATGCATAAACAAGGTATTTACGAGACCCTTTGGAGCAAGATGGTACATCAGCACTTCAATTTAGCATAAAGTTATTGCTGACTTCTCAATAAAACAGCAATGCCCAAGCAAAAATACGAAGGCTTTGCGGAATCCGACGAATTACGTGGATCCGGTGGGTAGTGCGAAGCAGCAGAACAGTCCTCCACATATGATCGAGATACTGTAGTCGGTTTCGTGCAAACATTTTCCATGTCGATGAAAATACACGAAAATTAGCGATGTCTTTGCATAATCAGTGATAAAAGTAAAAAACCTCAGAAAACAGATTTTGCTTAGATGACATGAACATGCCGAAACTCTCAAAACGCAGAACTCTGTTCTCATTACTGTGGTAAGTTTCCACTAGCAAACGCATTGCGTCTCTATAATGGGAGGTATTGAATGAAGGGGACAAGAAAATGTGGTTTAGTTTCTACAAGTTATTTTGAAATTGTAAAATCGCAAAAACATTTGATGATTTTGACTTGCCTAAAATATTACATAATTATTGTTTTTAAATAATGGATGGTGAACTTTAAGTTTATTTTAATTTCAACTAGTTGCGGCTTGGTCCTTGATTATAGAAGCATTTTCCACCGTTCTTTGGCAGTTTTACTCGAAATAAAGTCTCATCCCTCCCCTACTCGTACTTACAGATTTATCCAAAGGTGGTAAATCCGTTCAAAAGTGCTGATCGCTACCCCGAAAGTGTTTCTGCTCAACATCGGTGCAGCGTCTCGAGACTTCTAAGGAAGGAAAAGGTATCAAGCCTGAGCTCAGCCCGAAGACCATTTTATACGTATGAGGGTGAGACGAATTTCATATTAACCGCCAAACATCAGGTGGTCGCATAATTAAAGTATTACAATCAGCTCTTGCGAGCACTCCCTCTATAAGTTATTTTGGTCAAACCGTTCAGAAAACACCAAACTTAGCCCTCCTTATGAAAACGTGACCCTGGTTTTTAATAAAAGGTGACGTCCCATTTATAAAAGCACAAAAATTGGCGGTAGGCACTGATTTAGAGTTAAACGCCTGAAATGGTCTTGAGCGCTATCTTGATCTCTTTAGAGTGCCATCCAGACTGCTTTTGACGTCCACATAGGTGTGGATGCTGCTAGAACTTATATCACTGACACCACCAAATGCATCAGACAGCGTAGCCTAAATGTAGCACTTGTTCTTAGTAATTGGATTAGTAGCATCACAAACCAACTCTTACTTCTCCTACCCACCTCAAATGCTGCCACGCAAAATGTTTTGCTACAATATTCTACGTGGTTTACCTCTTCACGACCAAAACGGGTGCTCTGTAAAGCTGTTTGCCTTATTCTCCCACCTGTTAACGTAGTAAATAAATCTTTAGGTTATTCAATTATTAAGAAATTATTCGCTGTTTGATAACCAATCTCAAATAAGGGAGTTCTGGTAACTAATAGCAAAACGCCAGGCAGAGATCTAAACTCGGAAATTGTATTCTCTTTATGTTGTGGATTATCACGATCACCTTACTTGTCTCAATCCAAATTGTAAATGAACACCTACAATGGAAATACATCTAGCGTAGGATAGCTGAACTAACCGGTTACGTTTAACTTCATGCCATGTAGCGATACCTGACAAAAGGTGTCTTTGGGTAAAAACTGCCAATGTAGCTTGGCAATAGATCGTCGGACAGAAGTTAATGCGAGACTTTGGTAGGAAGTCTATCAACTTCAAAAAGCAGCGAGTATTAGTGTTTGAAGTTCGGCTCCCTCCAACAGGTCAGATACGCTGCCCTTAGTCTTTCTATCCAACTTCTAAAAATACTAATCAATGTGAATAAGTTGAAAATGCCATATGCTTCGTGATGCATTCCGAGACGGCAGATGGAGCAATTGTTGACAGTCACTACCGATGCCGAGAGAAGGAGCACAATTGAAATGGGGGTAGATGGGAGATGTCGCGTAGGTGAAGGTGGTGGTCGTGGTGGTGGTGGTGGTGGTGTGGCAGCACAAGATTTTAGCGATCACCAGCCTCTTAGCTCATTCGGTCTTGCAATCTGTCAGCAGAACTTTCAGAGGATTGGTGGTGGTGAAAGAGATCAGACGCTTTTAATAAACAGCAAACTGCTGTTGTACGGTTCTCACAAGTGAGCAGATGGCCTTTGTAGGTAAGCACGCTAATTTTATTGCCGTAACTGGTAACTGAAGCCTTCCCATTATGCCCACCACCTCGTTGCTTTAAGACTCCATCAAAAACAAACTAACCAAATGTTATGCACTGAATTCATCCAATCAAGTTGGAAAACACTACTTGCTAAAGCTCAATTAAAAATAGTTAAGCAAGTAGTGATTTACGTGCTGTTAAGACAGTGCCATGACAACAAAATAAAGGACTAAAACGAAACCATGATTGTCATCTTAAAAGCTTGTAAAGTGACGTTCTACTATCACCATACGCCTTTGCATTAATTTGTGAAGTTATCTTTGGGAAGGAATAATTAAGAACCTCAGAGGACCAAAGACTATGTTCTTCATAATTTCAGATTAATTATGTTTTATCACTTTACTCCAGGTTATAAATGCTTTTGCATGGTCAAAAATCTGGCACCCTCTTGAGGACCGAAAAGAATTAGTTCTTCAAATAAATGCAAATTTTACATGGTCATTAGGATACGGTTGTAAGCAGGAGCATTACAGCATTGAAGCTAATGTTTCGCGTTTATGGGAAGAGGAATCAAGACGATTGCTGGGTCCTTGTGAAAATGCACGGAATTGCAATGTACCACCCATTCTCTATACTACCAAGCGAATTCGCCCTATTTTGTGGAAACAAATCCAAAAATTATGGTGCATTCAAATTAATTCGGCACAACTTACACAGTTATTTGGATTCAAAGAAATTTTACTGTTGCCTGGGTGCGAACCGTTCAGATCACGTTTAGGCACATGGGGTTTTGGTGAGGTTACGGTTTTTCGTTGTTTTTAAAATAAACAAACCAACGGTTGGCCTCTGTACGTAAAATCTAAAATTTGGGTTAAACAACGGATAGGAGCTGATTTACTATGTTACCACACCGACAGACCTGAAATGCCATTTAAGTTCCATATTTTACAAGTAATTGCAAATAGTTGTATTGAATTTGACCCCGATCTCAAAATCTACATACGCCTAACTTTCGGAAGTTAATGGCACCACAACTGTTATTTTTGAAAGCAAAGTTCACTGCATACAAATCATTTCTCATTCCATGAAATTATTTTGTAGCAATGACGTGCTTCTTCTTCACTGCTAACCAAAGAGAACTTACCAAGTTCCTCTTCAAGTCCAAAATTATTTATAACAAATGTATTTTTACTTCTTTAACAATAGTTATTGTAAACGATCCACTTCATTCAAAATGGAGTTAAATAGGTTCTTAATGAACTCATATCTGTGAACGACAGAGAGCACAGCTGAAATGACGTAACAGCACCGGTGTGGAAAGCAACATACGTCAGCGTTCCTTTCTTTTCCCCTCCATTACCTCTTGACATTCTTTAAGCACCCCCTCAATCATAGCCCACCTCAAAACGCCACGTTTTATGACCATGAGTCTGCCCTTATCCGCAACCAAAACAAGCTTATTTTGGGAAAGCCGTTTATAATTTTTCATCCAATTGGGGCATGCAATTACTGCAGTGTTGGAATCAAGAAAGTTTTGCAGCACCTACGAATTATACATTCATCTTTCCTATTCTAGGTTGACTGGACTGAGCGCATTACTAGGTAATCTGGTCCGAAAGCCCGGCAGGTGAGGCGAACGACTCGTGAGAATCATTTGCGCCTACTGTAAAACTCAAAAACCCAAATATTGTCCTAGTATGTGCTTCCTGAAAGAGGAATCGGTAAGTTTGCCCATATAAATCTGGTTATTTTCAGTTTTCTCAATTTCTGTTGTACTCCTTGGTTTATATCAGCTCTCCTTCTAAACTTAACGATAGTTTTAAGGTCGCAATGATACCCTTACGCATTCAAAATTTGCTCACGATTTCGCAGTTGCATGCTGAAAACACTTTCAATTAGCCAAACTCCAAAAGTTAAATTGGAAATAACTATGGTTTCACAAAGGGTAGAATTCGCTAAACCCCGTCGTTATTTGTCAAGTAGTTCAAAAGTTTATTTTCCATTTGCATTCTTGGTGATAACGAAGTGCATTATCTCTGACTTATGGTACTATTGGCTTAATTAACCTACAGTTTTGGTGTTTTTTTGTATCATAAGTTGCAGTTTTTTGATTGGTTAATATAAATTTCGGCCCCTTATTAATTTGATTTGAAGCCCAATTTTCCACCAATGAGGTGCGAGAATCGAGTATTTATTGTCCCGTTGGTTGGACAGGACACTTACCGCTGTATCAAATGCAAACATAGAAAGGTATATAAAGGTACGAATATTCAGGCCTGGTCAGATCGCGAAAGAAATACATTTCACCACTACAACTATGCGTGCAATGTTAGCGGTTCTCTTCTGTGCCTTATCCGTGAGTAGTTTGACGGTGTAGCATGTATGCTATGTTTTTATAGCCCATTATTTATCATACTTTTAAATCAATTGTCCAAACCAAGGGTTTGTATTGTTTCTTCTTATTTGATTAAAAAATGGAAAAACTTTAGCGGCACTAATCTGACTGTGTCAGATGCAGATGATGGAAGGACACTTATTTGTAATCTTCTTCGATTTCGCTTATTTTGTAGTTTTTTGCCTGCGTGTCACTGGCTCATCCTTTATCAGATGAAGAGAGCTTGGAACTATTCAAGCGCTACTTTGATCCCATCCGATTTGCAATGGGTCGTAAGTAACTGCACTTCCTTTTAAAAATCTGCTCCGTTTCTATCGAAAAGTAATGGAGAATATTCCAGGGCATTGTAATACTTCCTAAGATGTAAGGCGGTGATGTCCAAGTAAATAATCGAAAACTTCGAAGTCCTCAACTCAGCTACAAGTAATATGCTACAGTTAATAACGTAACTTTACATATCCTTTTCGAATCTTGTGCTGATTATATTTTGTGCAGGTGCATTGGCATGATATCTCATGACTTCTTCCATAGAATATAGCATCAATGTGAAAACGTCAGCGTCTCCAACTGTTTAAAACCTAAATTTCGTAGATAGCACTACAGCAGCCAATTAGCTTACAAGATAGCAACTTGTGTTGCAACATATCACAGGCAAACTAATAAACTTACATTTTTGAGGCTATTGAGAATACTTTTATTCCTGTTTTTAGCTATTCGCACTAAGGAGGACTTGGATAAACGTGAATCGGTCATCGCCTCAAAGCGATACTTCGATCCCATCCTCTTCAAGCACGCCTTTTAGAACGGTGCCTGTAGAGCGAACCCTTTCTTTGTGTTATGCACAGTAAACAGTCACCATATATTTACTAAATGAACGGATTCCTTAAGAGATGAGTTGGAGGTGCAGTGGTGTAGGGAGGAGGTAGGTGGGGACTGAGAAGACCGGAGATATTTCCATAAGGTTGCGTGACGCCTGTGTGTAATGAAAAACCAATTCCACCAAATAAATGACATTGACAAAAGTATGAATCCTCTGAAGTGATTTCGCATGCATTTTATCACGAGCATTGCTGTTGTATGCGATGCACACATACGCAGGTTTGCATGCATTTTATGCTCTAGCTCATGGAATGGATTTAAAAATGACTGCATCAAATATTCAAAACGGAGACATCTATAGACAGGTTCTTGCCTTCACTTATATTAACGACACTAAGTAAAATTAGTGGCCGCGCCATAGAAGATGCAAGTCATCGAATACCGTAGCCCATCAATCGAGCTGAGTGACACAATTGAAACAAATTCTAGTACTTTCTTTTGTGATCTGCTGGTAAAAAAGCTACCACTTGTTTCGTCAAGATGCTGCCAGATCCTAAATACAATGCAGCTACCGTTACAGCATGATGATTAAAAGGCTTATTTTTTCGTTCCTTGGCATTGATTGTGGTCGCTTGGTTGGTTATATTGTCTCCTCCAAGTGGACGGCCTCTAACCCAGAGCCACACCTCCAAGATCAGCATTCTGCTCGAGTGATTTGCTAACTTTTTCTTAAGGATGCAACCTTATAGCAACCGACTGCATGTTTTGGCGACTACTCGTATTACTCTCATCTGAAAGCTCTAAACTAATAGTGTCCAATGCATGAGGCCACTCGGATGCAGCTATACCTTGTCTCTAGGTAGTGCTTATTTTGAACGCTTAAATAAGAAGTTAGAGGAACAGAGTTGGACGCGGAATGGATAATACATGTACTGTACTTATATTATCCATATTGACTTCGAAATGGCAATATTTAATACTGTTCAAAGCGGTCCTCTGGAGCCTAAGTAAACACTTACAATTTGATCCCACTGCTGACTTTATGTATCACTCAGCTACCATAAATCATAACACAAGCTCATCCAAATGCTTGGTTAAGGGAATTTTATACCGACTTACAAAAAAGTCGTCCTCTTTTGATGCATCTTAAATTTCATCAACGCTTCACGGTGAGAGGAACGCACATTGCAAATAATCGACCTTCTAATCGCCCTTATTTATACAAGCTACATTGGCATGCATGATTAAATGCTTTCTTTTTCGTATTTGCACAAGATTATGATCAGAAAAACCGGATAAACCGGCCGGTTCACTTACTTGCCAAACGCCAAGTTTGAGTGGTCACATTAGGCTCTAAATATCAATACGTAAAAAAAACTGAAGCACTGCACCACCGTTCGGCTAATTTGGTAAAATTTTCCGCCTTCATGTTACTCTTCTGCAAGGCGAATCAATGCTCAAATTGGCAGAGATTTGAACGTACTTCAGCTTTGTTCTCCAAAAATAACAACTACTCAGCTATTTATTGCCCTTCCATTTTTATTGCTGCACGATGACTTGAATTGTTTCTTATACCGTCTTCAAAAGGACTCATTCAATAGTAAAGTTACAATTAAGACTGCAGGCTCGTGTTTTATAAAATGAATGCTACTTATTTGTTTCAGTAGCATTATATTTCGCTTAATGGTATAATGGGCTTCACAATTCAACGCCACAATGGACAAGTTCATTAAAAGGTCAAGCGAGCTATCTTGGTATCATGGCCTTGGATTATATTTTTTGCAATCAATGTAAACCGCTTAAGCCAGCAACACCACTGAGTATCCTCCCACAAAAACGCAATCGCTCATGCAACTTCTTCGCAGGTCTCAGATCTAGGTGGTGCTGTTAACCCTCCGATGATAGCTACGGAAGGTGGAGTTCGGTATCATCATTGGCACAGCTTGGAAGCACAGAAATTAGTTATCTATGTTTGGTTCGAGGTGACAGCGACAACATTGTGCAGACCAACTAGGCACCTTCCGCTTCTCATCCACTGTCCCTTGCATAAACTACCGAATGTTTATGGTAGCGAACAGACACCTGATACCTCGTAAGGATCTGCAATTTGACAAGATGGAAGGTAAACCTTAATCAAGTGAGCCAAGTGGCGATTACCATCGCAATGTTTGAGGCCAAATTTTATTGTGCAAATGCAATTTTTGGCCTCCTCATGTACGATGCAATGGAATAAACCGGCTAGAAATGCAGGAAAAGTAGTGTTCGTGATGACTTGTGAACTGTGAAGCATAAAACTCTCTTCTCGAAGCACCATGCCAGCCGTTGATTCCTATTATTTACCCCATTGCCAGTGTGTTTTACATCGCATTCGCGAAGAAGCTTTTGCGGCCGAATGTTTAAAAAAAGCCAAGTGGGTTCAACAGGATCAATATATTTCAAAGTTCACATGTCATGACAAGATCTACTCTCAGCATCTGTATGCAGAAAATCAAATAAAAAAAGATTGTTTGTTTGAAAGCTACAAGAACCATGATAGGTGAGAAATGTGGTGTAATGCAAAGGATGAAAGGACAATAGGTGAAAGAGGAAGTAGGAGAGAGAACAGGAGAAAATTGGCGTCTTAGGTTGAAGAGGTAGTGACTAGTAGAGAGCAAGGGCCATGCATACTCGCGAGGGTATGTAGACATACATGCTGCAGCGTCGATTGTCCCACCCTTCTTCCGTGGTCGGCATAGCAATTGAATCATCGACGCGGTTAAAGCCTCCAAATTCCGCCCTGTCCGAGTCCAGAATGATCTTGTAGCTGGACGCAGGCATGGTTTAAGAGAGGGAAGCAGCTCATCTCTCCATGTTTCCCAATAGTGATGTGAATGAAAATAAATCAGACCTTACCTTCCAGGGATGTCTACGCCAATACGGTAGTTTGTAAAGCTCTTTTGTGGGTGGAAATTGAACACAAACAGGACACCAGCTCGCTCAAATACAATCACCTTGTCGTCCTCGTGCTTTCTGCTAACGTAGGCCTAGAAAGAAAGGTACCACCAGTAAAAATCCAACTGTCCCAAAAACAAGGCCGCACTTTTAAACCATACTCATTTTAATTACCAAAATCCTAATTATTTGTTTTATTTTTCAAAAAGAAAAACATTGGGTAACAGTAGAAATAAGAGACATAGAGTTAATTTCTGCCCGAATGTGCGTAAAACAACTTCTCAGGGGTCTTTGGTTAAACTAGCCAATTTGTTACTTTGACAACCAAAAGAAGAAAGTGAATTAAATGCAACTAGGATACTCTTTCAACTGTCCCATGGCTGTACAACCGCCGTTATTTTACAACAAAGGGTCCAAAATTTCCACGTTAATTAATATAGCTGAACTTGAAGTACCAATGAACCGTTATTAGCATTAAAATAATGAGGTATTGTCAGTACCTTGCAAGATAAAGTCTACTTTGCTATTATTAAGGCAAAAATCTTGCATCCAATGGAAGAATCGTTAGATGTATAACAATGACTGACCTGAGGAGCGCTGAGCCAATGGTACTTCTCCTCTGAGTGTTGCATGGCACGATCCCAGTTATTAAGGAATTTGTATTTGAGTAGAGGATCATCGACAAGGTGCCACTGCCGACGCGCGTAGTGGTAGCTGCTGTTGTTACCCTGTCGTGGGAAGTCCAGCCACTCCGGATGACCAAACTCATTGCCTACATGAAGATCAGCAGTACGACACTTCATTCCTCGAACCAATCGATCTGCCCTCTGATCCCCTCCTTATTTTCCATCATGACCTCCGAATTTAGTTCGTATTTTGAGAACCATGACGCTCATTCACCGAACAAGTGATTTCTATTCCAAACTTTTGTAAAGTACTTTGATAACTATTTGACGAAACTGATTTTGACATTTGAAATTGTGTAAAGGAATAACTTCTTGTTGTTCCAGATAGATGCACTCTTCAAATCGTTTTGCACGTAGCCTCAGCCCTACAAATTTTGCTTTAAAGCACTGCTACTTATCTCAAAAAGGCTGCTGAACAGAAGGCGGTTCTAATGCATTAAGCTTTCAAGAAGCCCATGTAAATAAATGAAGACTTGAATGATGTGACTTTAACTGTTTTCAATTTTGTATTATGGAGCTCTTATTGGTTTGATAGATGGCATGCCTTTGAGACCACCGGTCGCGGATGGAACCGGAAGGTGTAAAAGTGACGACAGATTGGCGAGGTCATCTTTCCAGTGACTCATCCTGACCTCTAAACCACACAACTATGCTCTCCATCTTGGAGAAGTCAGCATCACCCTGTTGTTTGGACAGTCGAAACCTGTAGGATGGCGTATTGTAAGAATGCATTGTTCCGGATTATTCAAGACTTTGCATTTCTCAGACGGCTCCTTATCACTCTAATGTCAAAAGTTTTAATGTCCATTTCTAAACATGTTAGCTCCACCACAATCACATCATGGATTCAATGTGGAGTGATTCATTAGGATGGGCCTATTACGTCTAACATCATCAGCCGCAGAAGCAGAATGCAACATTTTTTCAGCTCACTAACAAAAGTATAACTTAATTGACTCGATCATAAAATTAAGTGTTGTCCCTTTTGACTAGTTGCAAGCATAATTAACAGTTTTCTTATGCTAAATACCATAAATTAAGCTTCCATAAATGTCTCGGCTAAAAGATGGCTAAAGTTCCTCCTGGGGATTAGTTTACATGTTGCAAAAGCCTCGTTAAAAAAGTAGCTGCAGTAGATTTCCACGTCTTTTCCCAACTGGAGGCATTGTACCGTGAATTTCCACCACAGATCTATCGATTGGATTATGCAAACCGACGATGCTAAGGTCAGACGTGATTCTACGCTCAGCGAGTGCACCGTTTCCGGTACAGCAGTTTCTAGTGTTGGCTGCCACAGTGTTCGCAGTGGGTCATCGTGACCCACTTCAATCACGTATACACCTGCTCTTAACAGCGGATTGGATAACAGAAAGAAATGAAACAACTTAGTTCTTGATTAAGAATTAGCTACTTTAAATAAAATGCATTCACTAAAACTCTCATGATGTGCTCAATTTCAATACTTTGACATTTATAAACAGCAGACAAAGCCAACATAGTGAGAAGACTTGATCAAGAGGCTAGATAAAGCGCACCCATGAAATTGAGATACCCCTCGCCGCCGAGCGAGTGCGTGATGAATCGGATCATTTTGTGCAGCGCGATGCCACGATCAATAATGAGACTGGGATCAGAGAGAGTACTCATGTGGGTGTACATCTCCTTGTCCATTAACCAGAATGAGATAGTTTTGTCGCCCACCAGAGCCTGGTCGTGACACTCTGCATAGGCGATGTTAGCCTCGCCCCACCGTCGATTCGTCAGGCTGTGCACTATCTTTCCCATGTCCCAGTCTTCATCCGAGCGTTTCTTCAAGAACTATACACGTCCAAAAATAAAGACTTTCAAATAGGTAACTCTCAGTTGCTTGCCATCAATGTAAGCAAGGTATTTCAGACATTCTTCTGAGTTAGTATTATATACATATATACCTCGTATAAAGCTTAAGTATCGAAGTGATTATTTATTGTAAGAATTTCAATGCCAAAATATCGTTACATGAACCTGAAAGCGATAAATAATCTTAAGTTTGGGAAGCAACCGCAATGCTCAAAAATATGCATGCTATAAAAGCTTTCGCAGGTTTACACAATAGGCTTTTGGTAGCTCAGTAAACGAATTCGAAACAACCAAATGAAGTGCACCATGCCCAAGTTCTTTTACATCTGAATTACGGACAGCGATGTTTACGAAGGCAAACCGTGCATGTGATGGATACCTGCAACCCCTAGGTTAAGTGTCGGTCCTCGCGAAAAAATTGGAAGAGCTCAGTTATGATTCAACACGAATAAGCAAATTTCCATGTTCTCAAACAGAAACAAGTAGGACACGCAAACCACCCTGATGATTTATTGTAAAATTATGTGTGGTTATAAAGTCGTACTAATCTTTTGCTTGTCTTCAGACATTTCATATTTCAATAAAGCGGCATTCCGAAATACAGCAGCCAATGAACTCAGTCGATTACAGTTTTGGTACCGCACATACATTTACTTATTGGTCTACAAACAGTACTAAAACACCTCCTGCATTCGAAAATAAAAGCATATTAACCTTTGCTAAGTTAATCCAGAGCATATTTTTTGCGCGCATTCTAATACTATACCCTACCATCATTAACATCACCAAACCTAGAGTTTATGCTGTTTAGACCAAGCATTTATCACATCACAATTGATAGTATTGTATTCCGGACGTGAGTTCCATAGATTATTTACTTTGCGTGAAGGTCACCAATCCCTAGAATCCGTACGATCACACTCAGTAGCAGTGTCAAGAAATGGAAATGTAACGCATTTAAATCTGCGCTGAATGTGATCCCCCGAATAGATGAAAAGTAGCGGACGATGAAAAATGTGACGCTCACCGCAATCCAGAGATCAGGAATGGCCATGGCGAGGCGGTAATCAAACCCTGCTCCTCCTTCGTCCACGGGACGGCAGAGAGTAGGCATGCCACTCACTTCCTGTGTTGAAAATCAATGTTGTTACTCTTATTGACATCATCTTTTAGCACACTACAATTAACTTCAGATTTAATCTGAATTCTATTTCAATTGGTATTCGCAAGGATTTATCTTCGCGGCCACATGTTGTCTAACTTACAAAGACATTCAAATACATCGACCATTAATGTCCGTAGAAATAAAGTCCGCACTTTTAGCATGGTGTACAAGAGGCACGAATGAAATGCTATCGAAAGCATCACACCAATTTTCTTCATTCAGTACTGGAGAAACGAATGCATATTTCCACATTTTGCGGAGCATATGTTTCATTTGGAGCTAAAGGTATTCAAACAAACCTCCGCAATGGTGATAGCAAAAGGGTACTTCTTGTGCAGAAAGCTATTGGCTAACATGAGGTAGGTCCACGACTCTGTATCCACCGAAAGCCCAAAGTAGTCGCCATAAGATCCCGAGAAATCGGTGTTGAGACCGTGATGATGGTAGATCATAGACATAACGCCGTCGAAACGGAAACCATCAAAACCATACTCTTCAATCCACCATCGCAGATTCGAGAGGAGGAATCGAAGGACTTCCAACCTGGAATTTAAGCATTGTGCTCACTTAGATAGTAAGCCAACATAGTCACCACGGTTAACTCGTATTTATGATCTAAGTGATCAAACAATAACTACTCTCAATTCTACAAAGCCCATAATGACCTACATCATGGGATATGCATTCGGAGTTAATTATCAACATACGCTGATCTATGTTTTAGATGTTCCCTTGTAATAAGACTACCAAATGAGCAAAGGTTGTTGAGAGCATTTACTACAATTATGTAATACTAGTAAAACTTTAACCCGCGAAAATATACTCAGTGTAATTGAAGAGACGAGAATCCCAGAGCTGGTGAACTCCTCTGCCATGATCATGAAAGTAGCAAGAGTCCGTTCCATCGAACTGATTCAATCCATCCGCAGTGTTTTTAGATGCGTGACTATGGACCACATCGAGAAAAACAATAATGCCCTGGCGATGGCACTCATCTACCAGCTCCCTCAACTCGTCTGGTGTCCCGTAGCGACTAGAAGCGGCAAAGAAGTTAGTCACTTGGTAGCCAAAGGAGGCATAGTAGACGTGCTCCATGACCGCCATCAATTGGATACAATTGTATCCCAAGTCTACAATCCGCGGCAACACCTTGTCCTTGAACTCTAGGTAGGAGCCGACCTTCAACTCCGATGTCGCGATGCCAACATGAGTCTCGTAGATTCTCAGAGCCCTTGGTCTAGGCGGGTGGGGGTTTTTGAATTCGTAGCGCTGCAATGTCCATTCAGATTTTGTGAAATTCAGCTTACCGAAGGTGGGTTATAGAATACTTGGTCATATATTATGTTCTTGTCAAAGTTTTTCACATATGATGCCCATGGACTAAGGCGGTCATGCTTGGCTCCATCTGGTCCAATTACCAGAAGCTGAAAGTTTAAAAACCATCATCCCGATTACCTTCACCTTTGAGAGATGCGGTATCACCGGCTTCCCATCACCCGAAGTTGGTGGAATAACAAGTTGCCATTTTCCAAACTCAAGTTTTTCGAAGGGGTACTCAAACTCATTCCAGTTATCTATTAAGAATACAGTAATTGGTACCCGTGAAACAAACTGAAGTCGCCCCGAAGGTAAAGTGCTTTGGCTCCTGGGGCCCATTCGCGACATTTAATTGTTCCATCTGGATCCGAGTGGATTCCGAACTCTTTGTAGCCTTGAGTAAATAATTCCATTCCACCGACGCTGTCTATCCACTTGTAATAATCTTCGAAGCACTTGTATCTTAAGATTACATGGAAAAATGGCTCGACCTAGTCGATTGATGGTAAAGTTCAACAAAACTGCTCAAAACCGTTACCAAAGTGTGCGCCTATTGCATATGCTAGCGAAAAATGAATATTCGTACACATTGTTGATCCACTCTAACTGACTTAAACATCATAGTAGTACAAAAACATATACATATACATATTAAATAAATCTATAATAGACAAACGACGACGAAAAATATTCTAGCAGGTCCACCACTACCACCTCCTAGGCTCAAAAAACTGTCAAAGTTCTTTACCCTCAAGCTTAGATACTTAGCAAATAATACTGGCGTCTTTACCTGACAAGCAAATAAGCATACACAATTACGCAACATTTTTTAAACGAAACCTACCTCCGTTTGATTTCATACCTATACGGTTCTAACCAAGGATCAAGTTCGAATAAGTGCTCTCCGTTGGGAATTTTAACCGCATTTACTTCCTCAGAAGTATAAAACATGACGCCACCGAAGGGATCAGTAGGAGCAGCACCGATTCACCTTGACGTCGATCCGCCTATTTACTGACTTGGATAAATGTCAAGCATTATAACAAAATTGCCCTAAAATCAAGGATTAGTGAGTGCTCCATAGTCAGATGGCAAAAAATGACAACAATTTTATTGCTCTTTAGACACCTTGCAATTAAAACATATATTTGGGCGGGAAATATTTCTCGTTGCGGTTCATTCTATTAAGTTCTTAAAATTACGCGAGTTTTGTTTAAAACATGAATTGTGGAGTCGCTGTAGTGTTCCGAGACTTCCCACCGGGTAATGGAAGGCAGTTAGTGAAGTTGGACACATGAATTCTAGAGGGAACGAAGCGTCTAGTCCTGGGCATGACCCGAAGGCCAGCCCGCATGTACAAGGGCCAGACAAACCTTGAAGTGATCACTACACATCAGGTGGTCACATAAACAACACATTACAGTCCAGTTTTACGCATTGCATAAAATTGCTTAAGAAATGGGCCTTAGACAACTGTACTTTGACCTCTCGATTAGGCAGAAAGCACATTTCTTGGGCTACGTGCATCTATTTTAGCAAAAGTGAAAGAAAATACAACTTTCGACAAACAAACAGAGTGCTACATTCAACATCCTCTTTGGCATAGTCCTTAAAACGCTTTTTCATCTCACGATTTGGAGCAATTGATAGTTCATGGGCTAGACACAGAATCCTCCGCGAGCTTTAAGCCGCTTCATTAAATCATGCAAAGGCAAATGGTTTACGGTTGTCATTGTATGTTATTCTACGTTCTATGGTGGTCCCAATATGGAACCTTTTGCTGGCCGTTCTTGCTAGTTCTTCTCTAGACGTTCTATTCTTCCTTTGGGGTACTTCAGAAAAAGGTCTTTTGTAAGAGGCCATATTAAGCATATCAAAGATTACTGTGGCATGTAAGGATTGTTGTTAGGGTACATAAAGGTGACACACTGGCTTTGGAAGTCATCCTCGTGCTCCGCGGGCACGGCGTTCGAATTTAAATTCCGCTTCACGCATGCAAAGGGCACCTTTAGCACTCGATTTTATATTCCAGTTGTATCCTTATCGTCTGCATAGGTAGGTCATTGAAAGTGACTGAATCCTTTGATACACAGTGGCATAAATTGATGCAGCGTTGCCATGTTCCTAAGGCCATCCTATCTGGAAGGAGCACGATGGCCACCCGCCAAAAACAGACCGCCACAAACACAACATTGCAGTGTGTAGCTCTTGTTCGTGTTAGTAGTTTCATTCCTCGCTGTACGCCAGTTATTCCCTTGGCCCTGCCTTCTCCTTCAGAAATGTCTTGGGGGCTACGATGGTGGTAGGGGAAGGCGCACGTGATCTTTAAGATATTCTATCCTAATTAATACAGTTAGATGTTGACCATCAGAGGGGCAGTGGTAATGCGTACACTATGGATTAGGCTGAAAATGGCTTCCGTCTTCGACAACTAACCCAGTTAGACATTGTTCACTTAGGTTTACAACAGTAGAAACGAAACAAGACTTTCTTACGGAACCCACTTAATTGCACAATCTTTTCGATCGAAGGTTCAAGTGATCCTCTTCGTTTCCCTACCAACTGCATAGGTCCTAGAGAGAAGGAAATGGAGATTTATAAAGTAAAAAGGGAAGGACCAAGTGCGAGATCCTACTCAAGCGAAGGTGTTAAAGTTCCTTTTACCTCCCAAAAGGTAGCAAACGTAGTCCTCCGTACTCCAAACTGAACGAAGCCCATCTTTATTCAACTTCCGAAAAGGGATCGAAACCATCCTATTGACACGGCTGGCTTGCAGGTGTTTTTTTATATGTATTTTCAATTTTGTAATTGATAATGCACAAGGATAACAATACTCAGAATAAGAAGGAGATTATGCATTGCAACTGTTGTGTATTCAGTTCTGGTCACTTGAAAGATACGTAGTTACTTCGCTCTAATACCGCGAATGCATCCAACTTCGCGCAAATCTCAAATGGTAGCAATTCGCCATCACCATAGCCACTGATATGGTAGCTACATGAGTAGAACGTCATAATCCCATTTGGATTACGAAGAATCGAAGAGCTCGACACCCATGTGTGCCGTAGCATTATTAAAATTCCACTTAAGGTAAGTTAGTGGAAGAATTTGGAGTTTTTTGACACGATGAAAATGCATTAAAAGTATGCGATTTGCATCTCTCCTTTGTCTTTTCCAAAGTTGTTAACATTCACAGGCCCTTGAGAAAATTCGATTCAATCGTAAAAGGACCTTAAGAGATGGTGATATGGCCTGACAACAATGCCGTTCAGTGGAAGTACAGACCCCAAAGACTCGAATGCCCGCTTAATCAAAAACAGAGTTAAGCAACCCGCAGCTTTACAAAGTCCTTCTCCTTTCAGTGTCATGTAACATGTGCTTCGGATGACTACCTTCGAACTAGTTCTAAGTTAAAGAAATTGGTGGTTGGTCGCAGCGAATCTTGCACGGGAATGGTTCCACTAAAGCCTTGTTCGCATTTAACTCAGTGTGTCCCCAAACAGCTGTTCTCAGATAAGCCAAGAATGTTGATCTTAGGTCACTTAGGCTCTGCCTAATTATGTACTAATTCGTTGTTTGTATGTTGAAATGATGAGCACAGGAGCGAAAAACTAGAAATGAGGTGGTCGATATTTCCAAAAAAATTTTATTATGATTATGCCCAAAAAAGGTCATTAAAATAGCTACAGTTGGGAAGGGATCAGAATTCTTCAAAAATGGTGAAATTATTTTCCAGGGCCTGATCTGCATGTTCGTGTGCTGAAGGTCTGGGGGTCATCGTGTAGTCATAAGGCGGGGAAATCTTTTGCTCAAAGAGACTGTCCCAATCAACACTAGAAAACCATGGGTGGTTCCGAATCTCCCTTGGGCCCTCCCTCGCCAACGAGCCGTATCGCTGAGACACCTCGCGCTGGAGTAACTGGCGCAAAAGATGGCGCAGAGTTTCGCCTATACGTACCAGCCCACTTGTGATGACATTCTCTAAAGGATCGCGTCGAGGATCGAGGATCTTGGCATAAGTATTGGCAACATCCCGACTGACAAACGGCGAAGCGCCGACAACCATTTCATAGAGCAGAATCCCAAAGGCCCACCAATCAACGGAAAATCCATAGCCACGATGCCTTAAAATCTCTGGTGCTAGGTACTCCGGTGTCCCACAGAAGGTGTATGTCCGATGGATTACAAATTTGGCAAAGCCAAAATCAACTAACTTCACATAGCCGTTGTGAGAAATCATTATATTCTCTGGCTTTATATCCCGATGAATGATTTGCAGATGGTGAAGATACTCCAGGGCCAGAAGCACTTGTGCCCCATAAAAACGGGCTAATCGTTCATCGAAACGATGTAAATGCCGCAGCATTGAAAAAAGATCCCCACCCGGCACAAATTCCATTACCAAATAGAGCCGCTTCAAATCCTGAAAAGCGTAATTGAGTTGCACAATGAAGGGCATGTCGCACAGGGCCAAAATAGCTCGTTCGTTGTTAACGTGAGTGACGTGCCCCTTGCTTATGACAAATGCCTTCAACAATATCTTCGCAGCGTGCCAGGTCTGTGTGGTTTTGTGTCGAAGGAGGCGCACTTCACCAAAGCCTCCTCGTCCAAGGGTCTGATAGAAGGAGAAGTCAGAGCACTTACTCACGGGTAGTTTAGGTGGCTGTAAACGGTGACTTGCCTTGTCACGCTTAACATCCACCATCCCGTCAATTCGCTTCCTCTCCACCTTCAAAAAATCCTCCCAAGTAGAATCACTGGAGTTTCCAACTGATCGCATCGCTAAGCTGGAGTGAACGAGCACAAACGCTTGGTATCTCTGTGCTAGAGCGAGACCGACGCAGCGAGAGATGGAGGCGTGCATAACCAATCGACCTTTGCCCAATTAATTAGTTACTTTAATTGTGTGCGCAAGTGCAATCTGGTACCCACAATAGACCCAGACTCACAAATGGACAGTGAGCCACGTTGAGCCGTGCGATGTTTTGTTTGCTCCCTCTACCTTGGAAGGTAAACTAATGACTCATTTGAGAATTGAATTTGACTTTTAAAACCTAAATGAATTTTAAATTTGAAAGTCATCCACTCGCCAAGCTATGGTAATTCCTCATGTTGGCCGTACCTTCAGATCAGCTGAAAGTATTTTAATGGAACCTTCCATTACAAATCATGACAGTAGCTAAATTTATCCTGTACAACTACCATAATTTCACCTATTAGTGACTGGTAACTCGATGTAAATCCACATCCATTTAGCTGCATGACGGTAAAAATGTCCAATCACGAACTATTTACGCATGGCAACTGTTAATAACCTCCTTTCGAGCTGCTTTATTGATAGTGCCTTACAGAAAGCCAACGCATTAATCAACACGATGCAGGACAAGCATAGCGTTACTGCTTCATTACAGAACATTTTCAGAGCCCATACCCGAGATGATGGGTGAATGGGCCTCAATTGAGGTGGTACGAGGTGTATTCTACTTCCGAAAACCCATAGAAACGGCTAGTCCAAGGTTTGAATGAGTAGCACCTTTAAACACTATTCGAAAGGCTTGGTCCAGCTGTCAACCCAAACAATTAGACGCTAGCAGTTTAACTTCGTCATACGCTAAACAGCAGTTTGCGAGCATTTCAATGTTGCACTGAGTAGTATGGGAAACGAAATCGACTGGGTTACTGAAAAAGAGTACAATTTAAAGTTACTCCATTCTGACCGCCAATTGCCGACCAAGATAACTCGATCCAATATTATTCCATGGAGTATTTACAAAACAAGTAATGCACCAATATTCCAATGCTTTATACAAATGAGAGTGTACATCAACTCCCAGGAACGTCAAGAAGTTACCAGGGGTGATTCCTCCATCTGCAATTTCCTGATCCCATTCATGTAAGGCCAGAGAATGCGGGGTATGTCAATACTCCCATCCTACATCAATGAAAAGTAGCATTATCAGGAGTACCTCCCTTAAAACGTACAAATTAGTAATGGTAGAATGCATGCTAGGTCAGTGACATCATTTGAGCTCAATTGGAAGCGTGATTAAGGTCTCAAGAGACTAAAATCACATTTGGAACGAGAAAGCTACTATACATTTAGTCTTTCGCATAGGATTTCCAAGGAAAATTGGAAAGAATTCGACTTTTAGTCGGTCTCATTTTTTACTGCAATAAATTAAAACACTCCAAATTATAAAATGCCTTACAGAATTCTGATTTGTTTCGACAAGCGCCTTTAGAATTCGCGTAACAGCACAACCGGTTCCATTTAACTGGCAAAAACAAAAAAAAACGAAAGATAGCGGTTGAGACAACTGCATACAAAAAAGTGCCTCAACACAAACCCACCGTGTAAGCGTAAGGGTGACGGCCCTCTTTGGAATCCCGCTGTTTCCAAAAGATGTTTAATCGGATGGCTTGGTAATCTGTGCAGTTTGACGTGCTAGAAACCTAAGCGACAAAATATGCACCACTTTTCAGTTTTCCTTGTTCTGATGTCGAAACATTACATAATTAGCAAACGCCCCACTGAGCTATGTAATAAAGATCCTTAAAATTGATATCGGTTGGTTCAGTTAAGCAGCAATCATTTTACACAGCTCCAAACACACTAGTGCCGAAGATATGCCACGAATATCGTTACCTCCCCAAATATTCCTTCACCAGGCATAAGCGCCTCAATGTCAATTTTTCGATGGGCGGAGTTACCAAGCTCACTTGTGGGCATCTCTAAGACACTACAAAAGAGTTGAGAAAAAGGTAATTGCATTTTGGTGATTTAATTTTCAGGTATACTTAAGTGGGAATTGATAGTAGCAACAAAGTAGTGCCCACTTAAAAACTGGGCACTAGCTTTAACTAGCGAACCGAAAGTGCAGCTCGAGATCTGAATAGAGTTCCTTTTGAAATTCAACAATCCTTTCGAATGCCCTGTCCCCAACCTCCGGAGAAGGCTCGGTCACGCAAAATATTTCTACCTAAAAATAAACTTCGACCGTCGAAGGAAAAGCAACATAACCAGGGTACAGCCCGAAGGAGTAAAGAGACGTACTTTGGTGAACTGATGCGTTCGATAGAGTAGAGACTCTTGCGGTGCAATCTCATGACGGAAACAACGGCTGATCGCACAGAAGAACTCCGCCTCGGTGGTGTCTATTCCGCCGAACACACGATCTGCACAGAACCCCGCCAGTGCCATCTCCGCCGTTCCTGATAAAGAGAACAGCGTTCTATCGCCAAAACTGCTTTCCTCTCGCCCGACAACATTAAATATCTGAAGGCAGAGACGTCTGATGCTTATAATTTTATTCAATAGCCAACACCAATTATTTAGTGAAATGACCAATAGACAAAAAAAATTTAAACATACTTGATTTCTTGCACCAGTGATAGGAAAGCCGCAGCGTTGGATGACGGAAGTGGGGAGGAGATCAGGAACCGTGATGAGTTGGAACCCAGCCTTACGAGTTCGATCAAGGGTGAGTTGAAGCAAGGCGGCTTCGAGGACAGCAAGACTATCGTAAAAAGCATAGGCTCGGGGACCACAGCCGGCTGTAAGCGATCTTGACGATCTCAGAGTTCCAAGACCTGTTCTACGACCTCGATTCCTCCATCTGTGCGAAACGACTTCGTTCGATAGCAATTCGATTTCATTCTTCGCTTGCGGAACTTAAAAGTAAAGCATAACACTGGCGTAATTATCTGCTATGCCTCAGTGCAGATATGAAAAGTTTAAAAAGAGTACGTACTAAATTTCGGCGAGCCATGAATATGGAGAAGTCGAAATTTACTAGAATCGCCTATGGGCTACAAATTAGGAAACGATTAGTCTGGACAAAAGAAGCAATGTACTTACTGTACTCGAGTGACTGAAATTCGGTAACGAAAGGTAAAGTTGCTCTAGCCTCGGCTGAAGATCTCTCTCACCGCTCTGAAGGCGCTGATAAAGTGAGAGCTAAAAACGTCATGACAAAAGATTAAAGCGAACTTTGTGCATCGAAACGAATTGGGGCGGCCAAACACCTACCATTTCATCAAAATTCGCTTCGGAGTTCCGCTCAATCAGATTTTGACGCATGCGTTGAATGAACTCAGCACAGCCTAATTGATGAAAATCAGCCATCGCAAAGGACGTGGAGGGCGATAACGTGGAGGCAAAGAAACGGCGACCACCATTTGAGCCCCAGATACACCCTGATGTAATTGAAAAAATCGACTGCACAGCCCTCCAGATTGCCTAGGCAACAGGAATTCGCAGATAGTTGTGATTGAATCCCAAACGAAATGCTCCTTAAGATTGACTTTCTGTCGGCTTATCCTTGAACAAAGGACGAGCCCGTAAATCAAACCTGGGATAGCACTATTCACTGCTTGTATTTTAACAGCTGGAACTTTCAGGCAAGTTAATACCTATTTTCAATTAAAAAGTTGC
This sequence comes from Hydatigera taeniaeformis, assembly GCA_900622495.1. Classification (NCBI taxonomy): domain Eukaryota; kingdom Metazoa; phylum Platyhelminthes; class Cestoda; order Cyclophyllidea; family Taeniidae; genus Hydatigera; species Hydatigera taeniaeformis. The sequence continues at coordinate 49,136 of UYWX01000018.1, forward strand.
AGTATTTGTTATTAAAATGGTAGATGAAGTTAAACTGCATACAAATTTCCTGAGCCAAACAACACCCCCAGGCCCCATCTTTTGCATGAGATAGAACTCTAACATCATCAGAGAAGAACAGCAGTCTTTAACACATCACCAGTCCACTTTGTCTCATTCTAGCAGGCAAGGTAGACAGCAGCACAGAAGTGATCGGCCTCCTGTAATACTGCATTATGCATTTAAAAAATGTTATAAACCCATAGACTCCCTAACGGTTTTCAGTTAGTGCACTACTAAAATCGGCAATCAAAACTGGGGGCTAGTAAGTGACAAGCAAGCAGGCAAAAAAAATGAACCTTTAAAGCCTGTCACGGATTAGACCAATTCTTTGTTTCTAGTATTCAAAGGACCAACATAAGCCCACCGTTCCAAAAGTCGATTCAACGAACCAAACAATATATTACGAATTTACATGTAATACACAATGCATTGAAAGGCAATATACTGTATCACGTCAACCACTCAGGGCAAAATTAATTGAGCCATTAAGATCCGACAATACCTTCATGACTGCAACAATTTCCTTCCGGGACTCATCCGCCACGCATCTGTTGATGGCCGACTAAAATAGATTGGTAAAGGCCAAACAATGAAACCAGTAGTCTGGTTACGCAAGCTTTTGTTTTAGAAAGGCATATAACCTTAAGACGTGCGATATATACGTTGATACACATTTTAAGGGAAGAGAGGGTGGAAGTGATGAAAGCCTTCATCTCCGGATCGGATGTAAAACTGCTCACGCGGTCGTTGGGACTGAGAAGCTTTACCATGAACTGGAGATCCGTCAGAAGATCCTCTCTTACTGTCTTATCGAATTCCCAATCCGAAGCCGCAGATCTGAGACGGCATTGATAGGATCGTTGGAGGTACTGAATTGCCTGTAAAGGTAGAAATAACTTACCAATTTTTCAAGATAACCAACTAACTGCATTTTAGGGCAACAAATTAGTGCAGAAAACCGAAAGTTAGATTAAATGTTATAAAGTAGCATAAAAGGCGCGCAACGTCAAAAATGAGGTTTTTCAACTATGGTGGACGCACTGAAACAAGAGAACGAAAACTCACGCGTTGAAATTGTACAGGGTCCATTTCAGCATCAGAGCCAAGAATGAGATTCGCATAGTGTCGCCAGCTGTCCGCGTCAGAGGGATTCTGAAAACCAAAGACGTAAAAGTAAACATAACCACAGGCCAGTAGGAAAAAGAAAGAATCAATTAAACTCACAGTGGATGTGACACGACCTAAGAGGGTCAGAAGGTCTTTGCGGAACCTAGCTGCGCCGCAATTCTTGCTATCCAAAAGGTTTTCGGACACTGCTTTTGTGAGCATGCCTAGAACCTGAGAGTCGATATGTTTGTGGCGCAAGTCGATCAGCCGATGGTAGGCGGTAATCGCATCCCCAAAGGAGCGCTCATCCATGGCAACCTGGAGTAGAGAGGCACCTAAAACTTTTGATAACACTCAGGGAGAAAATGGCAAAGATTAGAGCACAACACTAACCAGCAAAATGTTCTCCCAAATTCGCCAAGAATCGAAGTTCCATTTGGTAGCTTCTTTCAATAAGGCCAGCGACTGTGTTCTGAAATAGGTAGATTAATGGAACTGAAGTTTATTTTAGGAAAACGTAGCCTTTCACAGTACATTATGGGTTAGAATTGTAAATAATTAAAAGGAGGCTATAAATCCTTTTTACCGCTATAAGAATATGGTTAACGAATCTTTAGCGGCTCTTGAAATAGAAAAGGGACATAAAGACATCTTACCTACGTCCACTAAAGATCACCGAGCTCGCCAAATTGTTCCAGGCTTCAAAATTCTGCAAAAGAAGTAAAATTTCGTTAAAAATAGATCGGCGTGGGGATCTGATAGTTTCTGTTAGCAAGAACAGAAATTCATTTGTCCCTACCCATTTCAACTCCCGAAATTCAGACACTTAATATCTGGCAATTTTCTAGGGAATAGATAATAAACACAAAGGAGCACCAAATAGCTTCTACAGCGAAAAAACTTACATCAGGCTCAAATGTGACACAATATCTAAAGGCCCTCTCAGCCTTTGAGAAGTCGCGAAGTTGGAGATAACAGCAACCGAGCGTAAACCAGAGGTTGACCTTATTTAGGGGTGAAAAGTAAGCTAGTAGAGATGCAAAGCCGATCGTAAGCAAGTGCACAAAGAAAGGAATTACCTGAAAACGGTTTTGATCCAAAGAAGCCTCAAAGTACTCAGCAGCTTTCTTCAAATCCTACAAAATAAGACGATGGAAAAAGCCCGCTTTGAGAAACACGGAGCAAGAACTCGCAATTAATAGACCTTGTCCTTCCCCATAGCGTAGTATCCCAAACTGCGAACGGCTCTGGATGATCTGTGTTTCGAGAGTTCCCAAGCGGTCTCGTAGTGTGTTGCGTTAGAAGTCACGTCACCAAGACAGCAATAGAGTTCCGGAGTCTCATGTCCACTAGCGATACGCTCACGAATCACCTTTTCAGCCTACGAGTGAAGTCCAATAATTAGCTTTGGTAAAAGCAACAAGCACCTACCAAGTCACGCTTGCCAAGTGAAGTGTAAGAGCTGATAATTTCATCCCACTGTTGCCAACGGAGGTAAATATCAAGAGCGCTTTTGGTTGACCCAATCGTAGTGAGAGAACGAGCGAGTGACAGCTAGTGTTTTATAGGCGTAAATTGGAATACACGCACCTCTATCTGCCACTGCGACGGCATTCGAGACCAGAAAAAGTGTTGCATACCCCTCTCCTCTGTTCCAGGCGTTGGCGAAGAGAACTGAGCCATTAGCTCTTCAAGCTGCCGGATAGCTCTTTCAGTTCTGGCCAGCGACCGCCTCTCATACAAGCCTCGCTTGAAGAGTGCTTCAGTGAGTACAGGCCATGAAACTGCATTCTTCGAAGCACTTTCAAAAGCCCCATTATCGTTTGTCTCGACTTTATTACCCTCCACAATCGCACGAACTACGGTTGTTACGTAAGTTAGTGATTGCTCGTCGATCAAGTCATCATGGGGGTGCGAACGTCGGTGCAGTTCCCTACAAATCGACAAGAGGAATTACAAGAGGATGTATGAGCCCACCCGCTACACAAAACAAATGCCTGATCGGAGACTGAAAGCTTCTGGTCTGTAGCTCTTGTATCGTCCACAAATTTGATAAAATCCAGCAAATTATCATCCTCCAGTGGACAAATCTAAATTTTAGTCAAAAGATACAAAACAAACTTTCGGCTGAGCTGTTGAACCATTGGGTAAGAAAAGGGAGAAATTCGTGGCATTTGTCCGCTCAACAACCAAAGTAAGCTGTGACAAAGGGTTCTCCTGAGCCTTGGTCTTCGTTCCCAGATCGGCTGGAGCGATATATAAGATGCATAAAAGATACCTGAAAATCTAACTTTCAGATCCAAAATAGTTTCACACAATCCTTGAAACCGATTAGCTAAGCTGAGATCATAGTAAAAAGCAGCCATGAAGCAGCCCAGTAGGCAAAAGGAGAGTGAATCCTGGTCACGTCTAGCAGCGAAATCATTTAAGTCAACTAACATGGCATAGGAGAGAACAATCAGAACTACCATGTTTCAGAATGTCATCAAAATCTGCCTTGATCGAAGGGCATCTTCGTTCACCATATATATTTTGGTACAGATAAATGGACTTCATATAATTCACAGCATAAACGAAGGTCTACACAGTAAGATAACACAAAACGTACCATAACCCTGGAGGTCATAATCATATGTCGGGAAAATTCTTTACAAAACCAGAGCAAGGACAGATTACGAACTAGAGGAAATGGAGTTTCGCCATCGACAGATAGGCACTCATAGGCCAGATTATCCATTTGAGAAAGATCCAAAGGAAGGTCTGAAGGGGGGCCCACGAAATTATTCTTAACATAGACGCTTAAAATGCATTCTAAAGCCTGTAAAGGAGGCAACGAGCTGGGCAGGAATGAAGAAAACAAGGATAAAATACGTCATTGCAAGTTCCTCAGTAAATTTACTGAAGTTTGGATTCCGTAACTCCAGCCCCTCAATACGTTTTAGGACCGTTAATAGGAGCTCAGTAGTTCCATCTTCCATGACTCCCTCTAAAATGGTCGAAACCTAGCCAGAACCACCCAACGTGACAATTATCGATACTGGAGACACCAAATAGGGCGCCGTTGAGTTAAGCAGTTTCAAGATTTGATTAAAGGTAGACTTGTCAGTTGTATCAATATAATATAAAAGTTATATTAAATTCTATCCATTAGCAATGGCATACCCGCGAAAATACGATGCTCATTTAAGAATTAAGCATCATTTAAAATTGAACTCACAATGAGCCTGCTCAAGAACATGATGGACTGTGCTACATGGCGGTTATAAGTCAACACTACATTAATCATACCAGTCCTAACTAAGTCCTATGAATGCTTCATTTAGCAAAAGGGTGCAGAGTACAGGGGATAATTTGGGACCAGATGGAAAGGAAGCCCCGTTATAATTTGATCATGTGAACACTCGTATGCCTAATGGCTGTATTTGCCTTCATTTTGCTCGCGTGCATGTAGTCTGGCCTTCAAGTTGAGCCTACTCTTAATCGTTTCGCAGAATCCGGCGTCTCGAGGCTCGGCAGCAAGTTCAAGTGATTACAAATCTGACCGTCATTGGCTCTTTATTCGAGATTAGAGTACCCAATGCCAGGAAGAAGTACGAGGAAATAGGAAAGCACATAAGGTCCCGAATTTTTCAGCTAATAGAAGAATACAATAAGTAGAGTCAACTACGCGCACTCTAGGCAAGGGAAGAGAGATTTGGCTTTGATATTGTGATGTCTTGTTTATGTTTGGCCCTTGTACTTGTGGGATGGCCTTCGAGCCATGCTCAGACCCATTCGCTCTGCCCCCTTCGGAATACATGTACCCAAACTCACTTACTGCCTTTTTCTACCCTATGTGAAGTCTCAAGACGCTACAGATATGACTTGAAAACCGACCCATGCAAAATGGCGATGTAATGCATTGTTTATATGAGGTTTGACATCACTAGGGGTTATTCTTGTATCTGTTCTTCTGTTGTGTATATAGGCTGCCTCTGGCTAATCTGGAGTCCTGTCTCTCCTCCTTCTCTTTAACCACAAGTAGTGCCTATACTTACTGCCTTCTCCATCATAATAAGTCTTAAATGTCACAGGCGTACTAAAAACCAAAGTGGTCTCCAGTCAATGAGTCTTCCATTCTCGTTCTGGGGTCACGCCGATATGCCTCAAGCTTCAAATGAGTGATGAGTGCTGTTGTAGCGCCTGAGGCTTCCTGCCCTATAGATGGAAACATAAAGTGGAGCCGAATACATGTATTCTAGGGAGAACAAAAAGATTAAGCCTGAGCTTGGCTCGGAGGATAGTCTACGCGTACAAGGACCAGACGATTGTAAAGGGACCGCCATACATTAGGTGGTAACGTGAACATGGTATTAAAACTATGACCAAGTTTTGTCCTGATATATACTGGCGCAACTTATGTAACGACTCAGACAAAGTCGTAAATATGTAACCAAATTATATCCGTATGAAATTTTTACACTTCAAAAGGCTTAACCCATTACTTTTTAACAAAATAATTTAGATCACTATCAAGGAATTCATTTGCCAAAACTCTTTTAAGCTTCATCTGTTTTAAAAGTGGGATCAATAAAAGAGCTCTTTGCTGGTGTTTAGGTGTAATCGTATTCTAATTCATTCTAATCTTGAATTTCAATCTAAAATTTGTCAACGATAACACCCTTTCTCGTTTCACTAGTATATGCGTAGGCGTTTGAAATGCCCCTCGTCAGTGCGGTTCTTGTGATCTTGTTCGAGCGGTGTAGTGTTTGAGAATGCAAAACGTTGCTGCTTCTGTAACAGATACTTTTGGGAACATGAGGTATCGTTGTGAAAATTTAAATGGGCTTTTTCCCTAGACCATGGTTCCAAAAAGTCACTAATCAGGCCAAAACAACAGATTCAAAATACTTTACCACTACGAAAAAGGGTGAGATTTTCGAACTGAAGGCCGAACTACAAAGTGAAAAGAAAGAAAAGAAGAAGGAAGCTGTTAAAAAGGTTATTGCCAGCATGACTGTAGGAAAGGATGTTAGGTATCTTGCAAGATTTTCAGTTATTTCAGCGCTTTGTTCCCTGATGTTATGAATTGTATGCAAACAGATAACCTGGAACTGAAGAAACTAGTTTATCTATATCTCATAAATTATGCTAAAACCCAACCAGACACTTCGATAATGACAGTTAGCACGTTTGTCAGGGTAAGTTATGGAATAGTCACTCAATTTTTTAGGATTGTGACGACCCTAATCCATTGATCCGAGCTTTGGCAGTTCGCACAATGGGCTGCATTCGCGTCGAAAAGATCACTGCGTATTATTGTGATCCGTTGCGAAAGTGTCTAAAGGATGAAGATCCATATGTCCGCAAAACCGCTGCAATTTGCGTGGCGAAGCTTTATGACATTGACCCAACACTAGTTGAAGACAATGGCTTCCTCGAGTTACTGAGGAATCTCTTGAGTGATAGCAACCCAATGGTTGTCACGAATGCCGTAGCTGCGATTTCCGAAATATTGGAAACAACCCAGTCGGATGCGGCCACGAATCTTCTAAAGATTGATCAACAGATTGTAAATAAACTGCTAACAGCGTTAAACGAGTGCAACGAGTGAGTTCTCATCTGTATCTGATTGATTTCGCAGCTACATCCTTGTAAACTACGCTTTTGATTTCTAGGTGGGGTCAGGTTTTCATCCTCGATGCCATTGCAGACTACACTCCTTCAGACGAGAGGGAGGCTCGTAGTATTATTGAGCGTGTCATGCCCCGTCTGCAGCATGCCAACGCTGCAGTTGTCTTATCTGCGGTCAAGGTGATCATTCGCACTCTCGGTTTCATTGACTCGGAGTCTGATTTGGCCCAGACCACCTCAAAAAAATTGGCACCCCCTCTGGTGACTCTACTCTCAGCTGAACCTGAGATCCAGTATGTAGCACTACGAAACATAAACCTGATCTCTCAGAGGAACAAAGATCTTCTTAAGCAAGAAATTAAGGTGACCCAATGTCTTTGCTCCTTACTCATTGTGTTCCAGGCCTTCTTCGTAAAATATAATGATCCGATTTACGTAAAGTTAGAAAAACTGGATATCATGATCAGACTTACGAATCAGGCAAACATCGCCCATGTTCTTGCAGAATTAAAAGAATATGCAAAGGAAGTGGATGTAGACTTTGTGCGTAAGGCTGTGCGTGCTATTGGACGGTGTGCTATCAAGGTTGAGGCTTCTGCTGAACGCTGCGTCAGCACATTGGTCGAGTTAATAAATACCAAGGTTAATTATGTCGTTCAAGAGGCTATTGTCGTCATAAAGGTAAACTTTTTATACCTTTAAGGAGGTCCGTTTTGGCTAGGACATTTTTCGTAAGTATCCAAACAAGTACGAGAGCATTATTGCTAATCTTTGTGAGAATTTGGATACTTTGGATGAACCGGAAGCTCGAGCTTCAATGATTTGGATTATCGGTGAGTACGCAGAACGCATTGACAACGCCGACGAGCTACTGCAATCCTTCTTGGATGGATTTCATGATGAAAATACTCAAGTTCAACTCCAACTCCTTACGGCTATTGTAAAACTATTCCTGAAAAGACCCTCTGACACTCAGGTGCGTTCATTCGAGGCTCTTCAGTCGGTTCGCGTATTGCTTTGAAATGCCAGTATACGTGTTTGAATTCTTGTAGGAACTTGTTCAAAATGTCCTAGGTTTGGCTACTCTGGAATCAGATAATCCAGACTTGCGCGATCGTGGCTACATTTACTGGCGCCTCCTGTCGACCGATCCCACTGCAGCGAAGGAGGTCGTTCTTGCGGAAAAGCCATTGATTTCTGAGGAGACTGACTTGCTTGAACCCTCCCTCTTAGATGAATTGATTTGCAATCTTGGCAGTCTTGCTAGCGTCTACCATCAGCCACCTAGTGCATTTGTAGAGGGCAAGCATATCTCGAGAAAACATCTCTTTGCTACTTCGGCAACTACTAGTAAAGGTGGCGAGGCTAGTGGATCTCAACAGCCAACTACTATGGTCATTCCAACTCAGGAAACATTGATAGGAGATCTCTTGGATATTGATGCTGTGCCAAACACAGCTATAGCACCATCGGTCGGCTACACAGGCACTCCTATTCCCGGGCTTGAAGTCGAAGCACCGGATCTTCTTGGTGATGGTCTTGACGACCTCCTTCCGGGCGTCACTCCGAAGACCTCTGCTGCAACGCCAACTGGTAAGTAGGTAGTTCCCTATTTGAGTTCCTTCCTTTAATTAAATGTTTTTCATATTTTACAAAGGTGCGTCCGAGTCCACCGCCGACGCGCTGGCGGACATCTTTAAGGGAATAAGTGCAGGTAGTGGGGTGTCCCCAACTTTCACCATTCCTGCTAGTCACGATCTTGCCTCTATCGTGATGACTCCTGCCGCCTCCACTACCTACACACCACCGCCGGGCATATGGTTGGAGTCTTCTCGGGGTAAGGGTCTCGAGATCTCAGGTACATTCAGTGTGAGTCCCTCCACCAATCAGCCTCAAATGGAACTCATCTTCACAAACAACGCGCTCTCCCCTATGACCGGATTTGCGATCCAATTCAATAAGAATAGTTTTGGACTGGCTCCTGCTCAATCCCTCAATGTGCCCAGCCCTTTGCAACCCAAGCAGTCGGTCCAAGTGACACTGCCTTTAGGATTCGGCAATCAAGTTGTAAAGGTGGATCCACTTATGAATTTACAGGTGAGTGCTCCAAGTCCCTTGAACCTCTTTTAAATCTTTAAGTTCACTCTTGGTATAATACATTAGTATCCTTGTTCATCATTCAACGATCCAGTCACGCTCCTGATTCAGTGATAATTTGTCTTTTAGTATCAGAATGTTATTTTTGTAAAGTTTTTATAATGTTTCCGTTTCTTATAGCCGACCATGTTTCGCTTATGTCATCGTTTCAGTTTATCCTTGTTTTGACCCATCCTATCATTGCCTTTGATTTGTTTTCCGGGTAATCGGATGTATGAAGTTTTTCGGTGTTGTGTGTGCAAAGAAGTAGTCAGTTCACCAGCTTGAATGCTCGTGACATCTATCACAAGGTTGGATCCATTAAGTAGCATCCCTTTTTGGGCTGGAGGTATATACGTAATGAACTTAATGATCACTTTCCTAGAGCAGGCTTTGCCAAGTTTTCATACATTTATTCTACCTTTTGTGGTTGCTATTGAGGCATTTCATTACCTCGACTGCCAATGGTGGTTTGACTCCCTGATAATCGCTGCTTTTCGGTTGCCTTGAAGGTGGCGGTGAAGAACAATGTGGGTGTCTTCTACTTCGCCTGCCTTGTGCCCATTCACGTGCTCTTTACAACGGCGGGAGAGATGGAGAAGATGGTCTTTCTTGCCACTTGGAAGGATATTCCCGCTGAAAACGAGCAGCAATTTGTTCTCGGTCCTCTCTCTTTGGATGCGGGTGCGCTACTACCTTTTCAAAGCATACTTTTAAGCCGCTCTTGCTTTGTATTCGTTTTTAACAATTTTAAAATCTTAACTCATTCCCTGTCTTATAACACTCTTACCCTCTTATTATAGATGCCTGCTCGCAGAAACTACGCAACAATAATGTCTTCACCATTGCCAAGCGCAACGTTGATGGACAGGATATGCTCTATCAGTCGATCAAGCTTTGCAACGGAATTTGGGTTTTGGCAGAGCTGAAGATCCAACCTGGTAATCCGTCGTACACGGTAAGTGGTCATGCCTCCCTTTCTCGGTGGTACAACTTCGCACCTGTTAAAATAGACGTTTTTTATTATTTTGCTGTTCCTTTGCACCTTGATCATGTGATATTTCGCTTATTCTTACCACATTGTTTTTCCTTCCAGTTGTCCCTGAAATCACGAGCAATGGATGTACATCCTTACGTAAGGGAGGCGTTCCACGGAATCCTCTCCAATTAACTATTACGACTTTCATAATCTTATCGCCACCAATACGACTCATATGTAGCTGTGATTTTCAGGTTTATTGCGCCCTTATAACGACCAATCACTGCCTTTATCACCCTCCCATATTGTTGTCTCAACGCTCCCCTCATCTTGTCCTTTGCTTTTCATTGTGTTCAGCTGTTGTGGATGATCTAAGATGGTAACGACTCCGAGAGTAGTTTTCTTAACTAAAACATGAATGGTTTGGATGTGTCAAAATCGGAAAAAAAGCTTGCCTGCTGCTTTTAGCACTAAGTTGTCCGTTCTCAAATGTTGTCGGATGCTTTGCATTGAGACCAACCAAATCGAATGTACACGCTCGTCGTTTCGTACTTGAGGGCAGTACATAATAAAATTGAGCTCGTTCCGTTCCGCTATCCCAGATCTGGGTTAGTAAGCATAGTTGTGGCACTGCTACTCACTAGTAGCTGGTGAGATTTGGTAGCTGTTTTCTTACTAGTATGTTATGGGCTAGTAGGCAAGTATGTCGTGCCTTAAACCCAACAATTGTCGCTCCGACTTCGCACCACATAGTGGCACTAGCGCAGCACTGTTTAGGTACGCATTTGTTCTATCGGTTTAGTATCGCTTTCTCTACTACTTTCTACTACCATAGGTTTTTCTTACCGAAATTATCTGTCACATTTGTGCAGTGGTTATGCCCTTTAAGTTAAATTAATGCATAGTATTCAATAGATGGAACAGTTAAACGCTCAGATTAAATGCAATGATTATTATTGTAAAAACACTTCATGAAAAAATATTCGTGACGAGTGCACATTACATACACAGATAACTAGCATGGACGCATTATATACACGTAGCATGGGTGCACAGCGGAGATTAAAACGATGAAAACGCGGACACAGAGGTGAGCTAAGGGGCAAAATGCTACTTAAGAGACGTTACAGCGTCTCATTCATTCGAATTAACCAATCCGTGGTCGCCTCCGTCGAGTGACTGAACTACGCCGCCGGATTGGCTATTGCTCTCCAATTGAAACATTTGTACAAAGAGATCAGAGAAGTGAATTTCGGGACGAGATTGACGCAAGTCTCGCATGGCTGTCCGATGAGCCTCATTCATACTTGAGAGACTCGGAAGGAGTTTTATTAGGTGCGTGAACCTTTCATCGCTCGAGTAACGTACTAAATTGGAGGAAAAGAATGCTCATTAATGTAAACAGTAACGCTTTAAGTCAAATGTTAAGTCTATCACACCGCCCGTAGCTTTGGGTTACAAAACATCATACCTTATTGGTCACTTTTGCCAAGTATTTTTGATGCATCCTACACTGAACAATTAGCTGCACCATCGATGCATAATGTCCACGAATCCCATTTTCCTTACTTTAGCAAACATTGGGAAAATCCAATTTTCAGTTTTCAATTTCAATTTCCCTACTTGTAAGAAAGCGATTTTTTATGCCCTTGTCGTTCCAGAAAATGGTTTCTAAGTTACTGATATCCCAAATGTTCTTGAAACTTAATGAGGGGCAAGCAAAATATTACAAGATTGCAAAGCAATGCATCAGTAGATACATTTCGTACCTGTAATGTATTGCTGTAGGGCGGAGGCAGCATGATTGTAAATTTCGTAAATCTTCCCTGCCTCGAACAGCTTTTGGTTTGCTGAAAGAAAAGCATTAACAATCAAAAGGGAAACAGGGACCTGAATCACTTAATACGGTACTCTTTATATAATGAGCATATCGTAAGCCACCGGATCTGAACGTATGCCCATTCAATCCGTTGGTGCGCAGATCACAATGCAAATTTAAACGGAAATTCGGTATTTAGGCATGATAAAGTCATGCATTAAGTAGTCCTCCAGAAAACTGCTCTCAGGCCGAAGATATAATGCCGTTTCCTTTAATAGTACAAGGGATGCAGTGACTGCGATGGTTGTTGCAATGCCTTTTGGATGAAACTCTAGTCGCCATGAGCACACTGGAGGTACCCTTTTAGTCGTAATACTAGACTCGCAATTCATTCGAGACCTTTGTGGATAGCTCAATAAAGTGGAGTTTTTAAGTTCTCCTTCTTTAAGCAAATTCTTACATCATGTCATAATTTGCAGAAAAACACTTACATCCACGAAGAAAGATGATACTGCAGAGGAGAGCAGCCTCCGTATTGTCAAGATTTAGAGGACCTAGGAAGTTAGTGAGCTCGTAAAAGTGTTCGGCCAGAGGATTGATTTGAGGGAACTCTGCAAGCAGGTGGCGCCTCTCACAGGGTGAGAAGTTATAAAAGTTAAAGTCGCCGCCTGGAAGAGGCTCACGCGATAACTGGATCAACACGATGGGGTACATGGAGGCTTGAACAAGAAATTTTGTGTCTTCCCGTGGTAAGTCGCGGAATCCAGGGATGGCGCGCGCGAAGCGGATGATTTGGTGCGCGTGTGCCTCAAACTGAGCCATCACGTGCGCCCACATTGTCGCCGCCGTCACCTCTGACTCGAGCAGGAAATCTCCTGTCACCTGTGGATATATCACTCTACTTGATCGCTTTCAGTAAACATCTCTTCAGTTCTTCAATTTTATTCACAGCACAAAAATGCTGGTAATATTAAGCAGTCAGATTAGTCACGTATTATATAGGCACTTTGAGTGTACATACCCGCTGCCGACAGTTATCTAAGTGAACGGCCGCCTCAGCTACATAATCGACAAATGCTTCAAGGGACATCTGGGAGGTGAAGGATACTGATGTCTGCGGAGGTATACCCGTTCCCATTGGTGTGCCATTGTGACTTCGCGTGTCAGGTTCAAACGACTTTGGGTTGGAGTAAAGACTGTTCATCGGTAGGTAATCATCCGTTGTAAATCGATCTAAAATGAGGGCTAATAATCTGCGCACGGCTCGGCCTGACAAAGAGGCTCATTTCTTTTAAGTCTTGTAAATGAAAAATCTGTACTTCTTAATAGAAATTATTCTCAATTATTGACAAGGACTTTATTTTCCAGTAAACTGGTTAAGGGGATTGTATTTCATGGACTTCGAACAACGTTAATCGCTAAAAAAATTGCAATGATCCTGAGCCAACGGATTAGGTTCAGCTCTGCCAGACCGGTCATGGCAAAAGTCGATAACAATGAGTGTGCCCGTTTGAAGAACCGAGTACTCACCTTCACTCAGAGCGAAAGACGGAGCTATCGAGGGGACATTTGGCGCGTCGCATTTTTCCACCATAAGAGCATCCACAGAGAGATGTCCTCGCGACCGATTTAGCAGCTTACCCGCCTCATCCTCAGGCGAGCTGCCCTCCCCTCTCGCCATCGCTACTAAATCGTTCAGCACCACCTCTGTCGCCACTATTGTCTTTCTTGCACTAGAACTCCCAGTCGTACCGTCGTTGTCCCCTCCAGCCTCCATAGACTGCATATTCCTAATTCGCATTTGTTGCAGTGGGAGTGGCTGCTGTAAACCTTCAATTGGTGGAAAGTGTTCGTTCAGATGACCAGTTGTTTGGATCTGCGTTGGCCTTCCTACCGAGGTCGTTTCGTTGCCTCCACTACCACTGCTGCTAGTGCTGCTACTGTTGTTTGCTGACTGGACTTGCTTGGCCAGTCGTATGAGACTTGATAGCTGTAAGTAACGCATGCATTTGTGGGATTTACAATATTTAGGATTCAATTCCCTATTCTGCGCTCATATTTGATTGCCGAAAATGCGAAGATAATTTATGCATGATATCTTTATTCCGTTATGATAAAGCAAGCTCAATTAAATACATCACTACCACGCTCTCTTAAATGGAAGAGGGAGAGTTTGTTTGCTACTTTTATTTAAGCCAGCATCAAAATAGTAGTAAATGGTGCGCTTTTAATGAATTTCAGTTGTTTTATGCTCTATTTTATCGTCGACATTTTAATATAAATTAGGCTATTAAAATTGTAGTTTTTGCATACATCCTTACTAGTTTAATCTTTATTTCCCGTTCTTAGTCTGCGTTGCCTTGGCGCCTTGTAATTCCGTAAAAAAATATAAATTTGCGAAAGATAACTGGTATCTCGCATCAAAAAATCCTTTTATGCGCAAAAAATTGGAGAAAGAAAGCACTTTTGTCAGTTTCGATCTAAAATGGCAAAACATACTGCTGCCTTTTCGTAGCTACTCATAGTGACCGCTGAGGCAGAAGAATCGCATAAATGTGAAGCGTTTGTGGGCAGAGCTCCAGCCACTGAAGCAGTTGCTCTTGTCTCCCGCTGTTGTTGTTGTTGCTGCTGCTGTATTGCAGTAGCTTGAATGGAGGGAAGAACGGGGTCATCAGCGCCAGCGGTAGCACCAACAGGTGTATGCCGCGGACCTCGCAGAGAACTTGCATCGGAGCCGGCCCTTATCCTTGGCGTCACTCCACTATAACGACTATCATAGATATCCATTGCTCCAGCTGTTCCTGCAGCACTCGTATACTGTGGCATCTCATTGTCACCCGCTAATTCCGCCAACTTGGCGAAACGCTGTTGTTCCAGGCCGGCGCCAGTCTTGTTAGAGGTCGAAATAGCAGTGATTTCAGGTAGACCAACGTGACTACTTGTTTCATAGTAGGAAGGGTAGTTTGAAGGGGTCCAGGGAGGAAAAAGGAGGTCCTGTGTAACCCCACTTTCCTCCACTTTTGTCGATTGGTAGAGGGAATTGCCTGTCTGATGTAAAGTGTGCTGCTGCTGTTGTTGATGCTGGTGGTGTTGATGTTGTTGCTGTTGTTGGTGCTCAAAATAGACGGTAGTGTTGGAAGGATTTGACGACCCCGAAGAGGGCGGAGGTGTTGGCACAGCGGAGGAACTTAGCTTCGATTTTATTCGCTCGATCTCTATGGCACACATGTGCTTCACTGCATTCGGTTGTCTTCCAATACGACTCCCTAGAGTTTTGAAGGATTTTACTTTATCCCGTATAATTTACAGGTACTGAAAGCAAATAAGGGAGGTATTCATGCAAGCGATCAGCTTTAAATGCTATTCATTTAGAACTTTCAGGTCGATTTTAGGATAAGACCAGAGTCTCAGAGTGTTGAGGTTTCATTCATTATTCAGTGAACAGATACGCTTGGCTTGAGAGATTTTGTCAGAACAAAGTATCTCAAGATTACTTTCATATTAAAGTTCGAAGTAAGTTATAGACAGTAAACTATTCTTGTGGCAGAAAATATCAAGTCAGCTGATTCCAAAGGGTACGATCAAAAATATTACAAACTGGCACAAAGGCAAGAAATTTGAGAGCAATGGAAATAAAATCAAAACTAACGCAGCATTTATATAACGGTCTTTCAATGGAATTCTTAGCTCCTATGAAGTTATTTGTTCAAAGACGGAATGTAAAAATGTTGGTGGTCCAGATAACAAGGTAGCAAGCGGAACCACAGATAGCTCGTCTTCTTACCATCTTTTGACATGCCAACGGAGAGGCACTTGCGATAACGGCAACTCTTGCAGTTATTGCGAGTAGCTAGAGTTATGAGGCATGTGCCTCCATTGCGGCAGGTGTACCGCTGGTTATCCCTCTCACTTATCGTTCTTCTGAAAAACCCCTAAGAGTTAAGAGATTTGCAGTTAGGTAGCATTAAATCTATTATAGCCTTGTAAGGATTTTACCCCCTGCAAACACTCACCTTGCAGCCCTCGCAGGTGATGGCGCCAAAATGGAATCCGGACGATTGTGCGCCACAAACGCGGCAAGGGATGATCGAGATATCATTGGCTGGACACACTGCAGCTCCTATAATTAGTCGCGAGACGAAGAAAGTCGATTTAAGTAAAATTTTTGGATGTGAAACCTGATTTAATGGTGTCTGATATTCGTGCACGCGTGTGTGTGAGTCACAGCAAGTTCGTTGCATTTCTGGGTGGGAAGCACACACTTCGACAATCATACTTGTTCCTCCGTGTTAGCAGGCTCTCCTTAATTGTAGAAGTCAGAATTGCTGGAATAAATAACCGTGCATGGACTAATCCTGCGCGAAATTGTACCTTCAGAACCTCGCTCTAATGGCGGAGATTTCAGCAAATTTAGCAACTTATCCCAATATAGTGATTAACATATGAGGACCTTTCTTAATGTCTATAATTACGTGGATATTAAAATTGGCTGTAAAATTTTACTTTAAGATGGTCATTTTTTGGTTCTGCTGCTTGTACTTGGAATGTAAAAGCAGAAAGTCAAATAATTAGAAAAAGGTTGACATTGTATTATCGTTACGCAATGAGCATAGGACAGTAAACGGTAGGAATGGATACCCAAAAATGCCGCTACCCCGTTGTTATGAGCCACCTAACGTCTTTACATTTGAAAACTTGCTTGTAAGCCGTTGTAATCTGAGAGTTCACTGTGAGTGCGGTGCCAAGGATGGATACTGGAGTGATAAACGACTCCTTGGATTAGGAAGAGCAGTCAAGGCAGCCTTAAGAACACTGCATACATGCGCTTGCACGCGTGCTTGTCTGAGTCCTTCTATGGGGGCCACCCACCAAACCGTGAGAATGCACATCCACTCACCGACTCGGTGCTGTCTCCGCTATGTGCACCGCGCCTGTGCGCGTTTTAGCACCGATTGCCTCCGCTCGTCCCCCGGTTTCCCAGGCTGACCTCCACATATAACCCGCTTATCTCGGA
Organism: Hydatigera taeniaeformis; assembly: GCA_900622495.1. Lineage (NCBI taxonomy): Eukaryota > Metazoa > Platyhelminthes > Cestoda > Cyclophyllidea > Taeniidae > Hydatigera > Hydatigera taeniaeformis. The sequence goes on from UYWX01000018.1 coordinate 65,846, forward strand.
AGACTTTGTGATGTACACTCGCAACTATGCATGGCAAAAGCAGAACACCTGTGTACTCCCGCAATGAAGGAAGGATAAGAAAGCAAAATATGAATACGACCTTATTCCCGGTAATGCCAGTACGAAAGTTCTGACGTTCCAGTAAAGTTTACAGAGGAAGTCATGTTATTCTCGTGGTGAAATCATTCACGCCTTAGCAAACAGTATTAATAGAATCATCAGCAAACAGATCTCGACTGATAACAAGTTGTAGACCGCCTGCAACTGTTTGAACGTTTTACAAGTGAATGGCCGTCTACCCACATATGTTCAGATTGACTTATTACTCTTGGGCAACATTTGGTCGTCCAACTCTCGTCTATTTCTCTAAGACGTTACATCTATCGAACATTCGTCTTGCTTGTTACCTGTAGTTTAATTGTACGGAAATAAAAGCGGACATCCACTGTCATTAATCTTCCAACTTGAAATCACTAGATACTGTTGTATAGACCAGACCCTTTTGTATTAGCAAGCACAAGCCTTACCTACTGACTATTAATGGGAGCCTCTAACTCATCAACTTTGACCTCATCGAAGATTCGATCATAATTTTATTTTCAAAGTAAGTTTCTGTTTTACTTGTGCCAGCTTGATTTGTTATTCTTAACATGATTGTTGCTGCTAGATTTAACAGCAAAGATGTTATTGATTTCAAGTGATAGTGTGCATGCCTTATAAGTTTTGCTTTGAATGCCAAAATTACTTCTGTTTGAAAGAATTGTAAATAGATTCGTAAAAGTTTTTCGTTTTAAACCTTTAGGCCAGCATGACACTTGATTTACTCACTTTGGCATAATCTCCATAGTTGAACTTTCCTGATGCAGTGTGATCCCCACACTTGAAGCTGACGTCTCTAACAATTGGGCGCTCAAATGGGTGAAATACATTTAACAACCACTTTATTTCTCGGCCCGATTATATGAGCTAATCACGTGTTGGAGGAGGATCCTAGTCATTTGGATCCAACAAGGGTACCTTGACGGCGGGAACGTAAAAACTGTAAATTTTTTAAGGCTCTATGGTTTCGTAAATTGAGGAAAGTGACTCAGTCTTGAGTCACCACTTTCTGCACCGCTTTTTGGACGCTCTCGTGTTGTTGTTGTTGTTATGATAGAAACGCCATCGGTCTGCGAAACACCCAGTCACCTCCATCTCTATAGCCTTTCACCCCTCCGTATAGATATTGCGTCACATCATATGCCGACGATCCAAAAGTCATCGATGAAACTTAAGCTGATCCCAAGGAGCTGAAAAGTTAACTTCTGTTTCCAATGAGTGAAGTAGAGCCACTGATAGATGTGGGCGTAAGAGAAAAGTTCAACTTAAGAGCAAAATTTACGCCTCACCAGGGAGAACCATGCCAATTCGTAGGCATTTGTAGAATCGGCATCTTTGACAGTGGGTCCGAGTGTCTTTGTTCACTTCGCAGGCATTCACTTTAGAACAGGAGTATTTGGTGTAATTTTCATTCTTTGAACTCCGAATGAAAAATTTCTATAAACAAAAATAAAAAAGAAACTACGTCAATTATAATAAACTTTAGTAGTCTAAGGGAAGCCGTAAAACTCTTTCTGACCCCATTTCAAGTACTGCTAAGGCGTGACATGCTGGGCGCATTGATCTTCGGAGTAATGCACAAACTCTCAATCACTACCGCCCACTTTAGAAGCATTGATGTGCAGAGGCGCAGTTATCAAGATTCTGCCAATCAAGCAAGCGTGCAATATATTGATGAGGCTGACGCTATTGGTTGAGAGGTACACACACGCGCGCGCGCACGGAAACAGGCGCGTTAATTTAAGGGATGTGGGAAGTGTCTTGTGCACCCTTTCATCGGTAGCGTTACCTTCCCCACCTCACCCTACGCCCTTCCCGTTCTCCAGAAAATGGGCTACTTTTGACAGGGCTGTTGGTTCACGTGCTGTACACCCACATTTCGCAGGATGATACTCAATCGTGCGCACTTGGATGGATGAGATGCAGCTTATTGGCTCCCTCTCACTCCCACCTCTTCCATCCAACAAGATTTTGCTACATCCACAAGAGACTGACACCATAAAATTTAAGTGTGTAATGACTTTCAGCAAAATGATGCATCGCGCCTAAAGACGACTATGTTTAACCACAGCATCATGGGAAATATTGTTCTCATCCAAGTCCTCTCTTGAAGAAGTCCTTATGGCATCAAACCTGAGAAATTCTCAATTTACAAATGGTTTTGCAATAATAAGGACAGATCCCTTTAACAAAGGATGTAAAATGGGTTTCTCAAATCCACAGACCAGTTATTTGTTGTAAAGTCAGAAACGACCATCGAGGATCGTCATAAAAGTCATTACTGGAGAGTGAAACTTCACCCTCAAGCTTATCATTAGTACCGGTGCAAATCAGAAGAAATGTATACATTCCCATCAAAATTTGCACTGAGATAAGGAGGGCGAAGGATATGGGTTGACTATTTATGAATGAACAGACCCATTCTCCCCTGTCCCTCCGCCTTAGCCACTCACACCACTTCAACGACCGCTTACACCTCCACTAAAGATTTGTTTATGTTTGTGTGTAAACGTAATTGGCCTGAATGTGCAGCCGTGCGCTGCGAATGAGGGAAGAAGAAGGTGCGTTGCGGCGCACGTGCGTGTGTTTAAGAGTGACATCTTTCTCAGGCAAAGTGGCTGACTTTTGCTCAAGGTTTTTACATCTACTTCTCACTCTATGGGGTTAATCAACTCAATTCAAATAACCTCTTTCCACAATCCGCAATTGATTTCTTATTCAGCTACGACTAATATTAAAACATCCACTTTTCACTTCGAGTAGAGTTTCCATTTCCTTGACGCAATTAAAACTAATTTTATCAATGAGTAGCACAGTCATCCTGGCCTTTTTAGACTCAGTAATCATTTTTTTAAAGCAGAGATGGAATCAATTTCTTAAATCGTATCACGGAAAATATTCCCACCCAGAGATCATCGCGATGGAGTTGTTTCAGTAAAAAATTAGCATCTCGTGCACACACATACGCACCTAAAAGCCTCACCTTGCATGCTTCACAAACGTAGGCATTGCAGTGAAATCCCGCGGAGACATCACCACAGATGTCACATGGAGTCTTCTCCTTCATTGCTGTCACGTCGTTCGTGACCTTAGCACGCGATGACCCCGATGGTCTCGACACTGCAACCATTGTAGGCACGCGCTGTCGGAGACTGTCCTTTGCCACCTGACAGAGTTGGCTGCCTGGAGGTACCAGGTGGTTCATCATAGTACCCAACATTTGTCGATAGCCGGTTTGGCCGAAGCAGACATCCTGGGTATTGACGACCAGCTTCTGATTCGAAGTATCCATTGTGACGTACTGGCTGGTCTGGTAGATACTGGTTGAGTAGGTGGGCTGGAAACCGATAGGTTTGTTCACTTCGTTAGCCTCATATTGGCGCGAGTAAGTTGAATAGTAGGGATCGGTTTGAGGTTGTGAGGGAGGAAAGTAAGTGTGAGTGGGAGTGGCAGAAGATGGCGGAGGCACCGCTAAGACGTATTGAGAGGGATCTGAGAGGTGGCCACTTGATGGCATAAAATCCTGTGGCTCGTAACCCGAAGATGTGTGTGCCTGGGACAGATGCATTTCGAGATCCGATGATGGTGAGAAACTTTCGGGAATGCTTGCGGTTTGAATTAATGGTGATCGTCCCTCGCTTGAGCTTGAGAAACGAATGAAAACAAAGCCGATCAAGATACAACTATCGTACTCTTTTAACCATGTTTAAATATTTGAAGCCACCTGTGACTGTTAATAGGAAGTGGTGTGCGAAACAGAAAGAGACAAGTGTACCGATGGTTCGGCTACAAATTCGTAGACTTGTCCGCCTATGCGGCAAGCCAGCGTGTGTACATGCAAACGTCGGTTATACCCGTTTTGACTAACCTGAGTCGGTACATTGTACACATTCGAATACATAGACGAACTACTGGCAGGCGCGTAACGTACAGAAGGATACCATTACGCACAACACATCGCCGTCTGAAATGATCACTCCTACAAAAGCTAAGACCCCTGAAACAAAGCAGATCTGTGTGGTCTACACACAAATTTATGGAAGGTTTGCTATAATAATGTACCGCAAATGAAACTAGTAAAGCTGGATTAAGCAAACTTCTCTTATTCATTGTGATACATTCTACCATTCGCTGTTTTCAGACTAATAGCGTCCAGTTTAATCCAAGGTCCAAGAAGTACACTCAAGCATTGTAATGATGCTAGAAGAAAAGTTAATTTAAAATTATGAACTCAGACATGTGTGCGGCTGATGGAGTTATTGTGCCATGAAACAGGTGTGAACAAAGCAATGAGATAAGGTGAGATGGCGAGGTATGATCGTAAAAACATAGTTTTTAAAAATCGATTATCTACAGGATGCGACAGAAGCGGTCTGCTAACTCACTACCGTTTTATCCAGCTCACTCCCTCCACTCCTATTGCACACTGCACACCGCACACACGCACACATGACTTCATTTTGCGTCACCTTGGAATGAAAAACAGACGTCATATGAACTCAAAGTGCAGTTGAGCTGATTAGTGAACCACTGAGTGGTCTGCCAAAACTTGGGCGAATTTAAAAAGGCACGTTATAGTTAGCTGACTAAAAATTTGATATCTGCTAAGTTTAATGAAGTCTACGTTAGTAACATGAGACTCATTTAAATTATGCTTAGCGGCTCAGCAACAGCAAAAGGGAGAAAGGCAGTCGTGGAAAGTCTTAAAGAGGTATCAAGGACATTGTGATAGCGGGATTGGTCCCAAAGCGAACGTTCCTTCCAAACGGCATCACACTATCAACATCTTTGAGGCACAATGATAACCATCATAAAAGTTTTAAAATGAAATGCAATTTTTAGTACCACAACAATGCGACTGCAGCACAGAAACTTGGCTGGGTACATTTGTATTTGGATCGCCTTGAAAAACAATCGCAAATATCGATGCACTAGTATATCCGCGAACTTTTGTCACAAATGCCGAATGCCCGTGTACTCCCCAGGGAGGGACAATCGACTGTCCTACAGTCGCGATTTTATCCTCCCAATGACGCATGCAATGCCGGTATGTATCAAATTGCGCGGTCGACGTGCTCGCAGCTGCAGGCTCAATCACTGTGCTAGCGGATTTGGGCTTCGCAACACCGAACCGACCGAATTGTCAAAGCATCCCCTCAACTACTGTCATCAGCGTGGGCCTTTTAGATTTGATAAGGGAAGGCGATGCTATTATATTGCAAGACAGAATGTCTATCGAATGGGAGCAGATTGCATTCGACCACAACAAGAATGGATCAACAACTTCAAATGCACCGTGGCAGCAAAATCGCATGTTCGGAACGAAGAAAAATAGAACAAATCTCATGGTTAAAGGTTACTTTAGTCACAAAGGGTATGGTTCCAACATTATACGTATGTGACGCTTCCAACCGACATGGGACAAAAGATTGAACAAAGTTTTACTGTGCAAGTCCAATAATATCAAAACAAGGCAGAAGTAGAATTTTCGTACTCTATTGTTAATGCAATGTTTCTGAAACTCGAGAAAGGATTCACTACGGTAAAAAAGCGACTGCTAGGATTATAGTGTGAGAATAAAATGCATAAGTAGCTACTTTGGTCAACATTTCTTTGATACTCTGGCACCAGATATATTAATCTCATAAATTTACAGAAAGGGTGTAGTGTTTTTACAATAAGATTGTTGTAGTTAAGAGGATGGAAAATTTACTCTAATGGTAATAACAATGAAGTTGTATAACAAAATTCCTAGACATGGACTAACAATGCATGCACATTACCAAAGATTAAGTGACGATTTGGAAGACATCCCATCGCCTTCCACAAATTCTTGCTTGATCGTAATCACAATTTCAGCAGTGAGCACGGAGACATCATAAGACGCCATCTCAGCCGAAGTACGAACGCTGCACCGATACTAAACGTTTGGTAGTGTAGGGCGGGGGTCTATTCTTGCCCAAGTCGGGACCAACTACTGTCTTGCCCGCGTGAGAACGCGCACCACCGATCGATAATTTTTCATTAGTCTGACTACGATGACTCACTAGTCAGGATGAGCGCATGCGGTACGGGAGCGCGGGAAACAAATTTTTTGGTTTTAAGAGTAATTTATGTCTGTGTGCTTATAAGTCATGCCTCCTAGGGTCAACAAATTCAAGTTGTTCCCATGGGAGACGAGCGATACAGGGAACACCAACTGTTAGATGGGCGTGTGAGTGTGGGTTCGATGTGAGTAATGGGTACTTATACAACGTCCAGGGTTTTCAACATTAATAGGCGTTATCGCCCACGCTAGCGTAAAATTTACTTCTGTTTGCTATTAATGGGCTTATGGGCATTTAAGGGGTGCATCTGAAGTCAAATAAGATAAGAATTTGTGTCCTATGAAATTGAATGCTATGGATGGCTCGTTTAGTACAAACAATCGTGGCATCTCCATAGATAACACACACCGGAAGTGCCCGTTGTGGACTATAAACTGATTACAAGGGAACCCAAAATTTCACATCACAGCATTTCAAATCTGGGGAAAGACTCTCCAGACAAGGGGAATGTATGGTAGTCTCAAGCACTAACAATGTGGCGATCACTGTATGCGTTATTTTAAGGCTTTCGTATAATCATTTTGGCAAATATAATTAAACTTTTACTAAATTTTGTTTATAATCTCTAAATTATCTCATTCTTCAAGGTTGACACCACCGCAATAATCTTCCAAAATACCCCTCGAGAAAGTTGCACGATTTCGTACAGTTTGATTTCGAGAACTGAAAACTGATCTTGCTAATTACTTGACAAAATCGGCTTCGTCTCACTTGAATGGGAAACGAGTCTTCCGTTGTCTTACATGGGTCTTTAGTACAATAGCTGCAGAAGAGGCAATGACTCATAATCTTTGGGGAATATTAGTACGGTTAGGGCCAACGTTCGGCCAGAACCAAAAGCAAAGTAACAGTACAATTTTTCACGAATAATTGCAATAGTGTTAGAAAACAGGTTGACTGGAATTTTAATTTTCCCTTTTGTGGCCGAATGTACGTGACAGAAAACGTTCCTCGACAAATGCACCAATGAAGATGAATGCTCCCAGCGCAACTTTGGCTTTTCCCACTCTTCAAAACGAAACGGGTAAGCAATCCGGAAACGTAGCAAATGGATTTTTGTGGGCCCATTGCCTCCACTGAAGGGTTGCTTGTGCCCCGCCCTCACGACTTAGCTGCCCTTAACTAGGACATGCTTTAGTGGCATTAAACAATGAAACAGATGAAACGCAACCAAATATCTCCACAGGCTTTATTGCATTGGAGCTCAATTAAGCTTGAGATTTCACTAATAATTGGCGTGAGTATTGGAAGTAAAAATCTACAGGCAAAAATATCCCATGATACTAGAAGTCGACTTTGTTCCTCTCTCGTAATCTAAGTGATATGAACACATTGATTCCAACCCTCCAACAAATCACCGACCCAGCACCGAACGCTAAAAAAACCTAACACTTCGACAAAATGGACTATGGCCGCATCATGGATAACTGAAACTGAAAATTATTTTTTTTTTTTACATTTAATGTGTTTTAAAGCAGATCACCAATAAATTGTTCGAGTGAACATTATTGACATTGACAGATTAAAAATGCAAATCGCCATGTTTGTTTAGTATGAAAAAAAGACTACTGAGGTTTGTTACAAAAAGCTGGTTGGGAACGCATTATGTAAGTTCATAGTTTGCCCCTCACTGTTTTCACTCTTGGACCTATCGACCGTTAGAGGTAAGGGGAGGGGAAGGGAGGAGTGGGGAGGAACCGCCAATAAGTTCAAATATGTAGGGACTCTAGTGACTTTGCTACAAATCCCCAAGCATTGCCTTTTACATAGCCTGCAACTCGTAAATGTGATTTTATGATCTGTAACTGATGGCTACTTCAGCCCCTGTCCTAACAATAACAAGTCTCCTGTAAGCGATTCGGTGGTGTCATAAATGCAAGATTAAATTTACCATGAAACAAATAAATAAGTTTGCTCTACAAGTCAGTTGAGAAGGAAGGGAGTTATGATTGACTTCAGTTGATGGATTTAATAAAGGATTTCTTATTCACTCTATTAAACATGCCAAATCGGAATCCTTTTTACGTGGTTTACGAGGAGTACTACCAAGCTATTTTACCTCTAAGTTTTGGCACAGCTGTGTCATGAATTCCATCCCATCAAGAGAATTGCACAGTGGAATTTAGTGCGCTACAGCAGAAGAGCTCGGTGGTATCACGCCTTGCAGAATGCCAGCATGCTGGAACATGCCGCCCAGTTTTGGAAGCACAAAAGAAGCGAAATTCCAGTGTCAAAGAAAATCTTACCTCTGCAACCCTCTAACACGTATTATTTTAAAACTTTGACCGGACCAAGCATTTGCCCAAATTAAATCCTTATGTGATAGATTATGGCCAAAAATAAGCACACAAAGTGTGCTTTCGTAAAAATTCCGAGCCTTGTCCTGTTTTCCTGTAGCTTAACAAATATGGCGTTTGTTTAATAACTGGAGAAAACATACTCATGTTTCCTGAAAACATCACGACAAATTGAATAAAATATGCAAAGCATAATAGCATTGCTCGAGTTATTTTGCACAATAGCCGGATGAACTCAAATGAAGGAAACGACCGTTTGACGGAAGCGTGGAGCATTGCCAATAAAGGGGAATATTAACATTCATGCTTGGATATTTAAAGATGCCCGATTTCATATCTCACCGAAAAATGTTTGAGATAGTTCAAAATTTATCCAGGTAACCTGCTTATTCAAGAGTTCGACTGTAATACATCAAAGATATTAGATCACAAATTATAAGCATTAAAATAGCTGAGTCCTATCGCGATCCTTTTGATAGATCAACATTTGATAGATGTATTGAAATTATGTATATTAGTGCTCCTGGAGGCTAATATAGAAGAGTTGGTCTGGAATGGACCAGCAGTGAAAAAATGACAATCCATCAAAGTCAACCACCGGATGCCAACTCCTATTCGAGGCATGAGGTGTGTCAACGATGCTCTCTTTACTATGTGTGAGAGGGTCTTAACTGGGTTGTCTCCCTTAGGGAGTATAGTCGGTCTCGTCGCCGGAGCAAGAAGTGGAGATGGAAGGAAAGAGAGAGCTAGAGCAAGCAAGAGAGCGTTTGTACTGGTTCACACCAACCTATCTGCGAATGGGTTCACCACCGCACACACGCGCCCGCGTGTTATGATCCGAATCGGGGTCAAGTGGCGTGTTGTGTAGCAAACCGGACCACCAGAACAAGGAAATATAACGAGGTCACACGCACATATACACAGAGCCCACACATGTGTGCACGGAGCGAGAAGACTCACCTTTCTGAGGATTTCGAGGAAAAGAAGATGACAACGATGACTGATGATGCCGCTGCTGCTCCAAGATCCAGCTCCTACTGCGACACCGCGACTGTGTTGGTACAATCCTTGTGTGTGAATACGTATGTGTGCGTATGTGCACGTGTGTGCGCGCGTGTTGTTCATTCAGCCATTCTTGCTGCGTGCGTGCATGCGCGCTGAGTAGAATAATGACCCGATTGGCGGATACTTTCGTGTCTCCTCCCCGCCTCCAACCCCTCTCACTCGCCCTTCTCCCCTCCCCCTTTCCGTCGTTGGTGAGGTAACGAAGCGCCAGGCACGCGTGCAAGGTGGTGCGCATGTGTGTGTTGGTGCATGAAAGTGCGGTCTTACCTCCCCACGTGCGCACGATGCGTCCGCTATCGCGTGCCCGCTGATTAGTCTGTGCATGAACCAATAGTTGTAGGGCGCGACAAATCGAATGTACGTTTGGTGGGCGCTCATTTGTTAGCGGCAAACTGGAATCCGGATACTGGGTCTTGCGCAGACGCACGTGCACACACACGCGCAGTGTTGCGTAAGTCCAAGCCCTATGCTCCTGCCGGTGCACAGAGCGTAATCTGGAACAGGGACACACACACACACAGCGCGTCTGGCTCGTCTAGTCACATAAAAAGCAAGCCCTTAAAACGCACACACACATGCCCATGAATACAAACACACACAGCAGCATATGAGTCAAAGAGCTTTTGTTGTTGGACGTTCACAAGCGTTGGATTCAAACGTTTCGGACGCAGGACTGTCCGATATTCAGATGACCTACTGCGCGGTTCTTAACAAATGCTTTGATTTTTTATTACACTATCTAAATGGTGCCTTACAATCCAATGCCTTATCCTGTGGTTTCGCTTCTGCCACACTACCATCAGGTGCCCTGCTGTATGTGTAAAGAAACAACAGGAGGCAATGTTTTAATCAACGCAATAAGCATTAAAGACTTTATATAGTTTCTTTCTTGCGAAACGTGCTAGTTTGGTTTAGCCTACCGATAGTTTTCCACGTTGGATATTTTTGGGCGCCTTTGGGGTTTACAAATGTTCACAAACTTATGCATTATGATCCTTTCAGTGTATATTATGTAGACGCATTTTATTTATGAACTTTATTAAGCGTTTACTCAGGATCCAATTATTTCGATCTTCCCGATGCAGAAGTGCAATTTGTACAAACAATTAGAAAACTAGTCATCTTGATCGCATTTTAGGTAAGCCATTGAAAAATATTTTGGTTTATTAAGCATTTGGGAAATCATTTGGAATTAAGGAGCTAAAATAGTGTGTTTGTCAACACTGAAAGAGGACATGTAGAGCCGCCAGCCAGTGGATCGTTTTAAGAGGGTTTATACAGCATCTTTTACAGAATACAAAGGGGTTCGGGTATGGTTAAGACTGCGGCCCTCACAAGTATCCTTCCTTTCCTTAAGCACGAGATTCGCGTTGAATCACCGCCTCTCTCCTGTAAAGACAATTTAAACACAGCATTGTGTTTTACAAGAACCATAGCATTAAAGTCATTTTCAAAACTTCAGGATATAAATAAAGGCGTGCAAAATGCTCCAGTTTATGAGTCCATTTTGTTTGTCTCACTCAATATGTTATTAAAGTTGGGAACCTATCAGGTCCATTTTTATGTGAGAGAACATTATAGTTGTAAAAAATTATATTAGCATGTTAGTTATAAAACTTTGGTGATGCTACTTAAATAGAAATGAAGCTTCTCTGGTTCATAGAATGGCTAATGGAGCATTAGCAAAATAATACACCCTTGGTCGTAGGAGGGAAATATCGCGGCACTTCTTTTGCCTACAAATCTCCTTACCATTTCGCTTGTAATTTGTGGGGCCACTACCATGACGTCAATTTGAACAATGCACCCAAACTATTAAAACATCTGAAGTAAAAGAGACTTCGCCTCCACGTCATCAGGCATAGTATTAGTCGAGCAATTTCTACCCCGAAGGTGAGGTACCTACTTTACGCAATGCCCGATGGCAGCGACAGCGGCATTAAAGCATAGAAACAATGAATATATTCACATTAACTTCACTGATCCCGCCATGTCCCACTTTCCATAAAAATTGCATTTTCGCTAACAAGTTAACGTAGGTTTTCAGTAGGGCGCGCAGTTCCAATGATTGTAATCATCATTCAAAGAAAGATAAACAAACAAATTGTGTTCTGGGTTGAATTTTTTTACAAAGCAGAAAATTAGTTAGCTTGTCTTTACCCTACACGCTTGTAAACACAGGAACTTGGCAAATGAAGTTAGTGTTACCCATGAAGAAATTATTACACAGTTCAGTATGTGGCCTTCCTGGTAAGTTCTGGTTACTCACCGACAGAGCGATGACTTTAAAGATGAAATCAGAAAATTTGCAGGTGTGTTGGAAATCGAAATTTGAATGCTGCAGGCAACGCATTCACTACTGTATAATTTTACTGGTATGGAACAGCAACACTTGAGGCTTCAGTAGTCAGAAAGTATTTTTCACGTTAACTGGAAAAATGTCGACAAAATATCCTTTCAGGATCATAATTAATGGTCTATGCATATTTAGAAAAATCTCAATCAAATTTTTGCGAAAATCTTTTCCTTAATATGTTACCATCTGCTCATTTAATCATGGACTCAATTTTGACTGATGTAAGTTGAGAAACCTTTCGAGTTCACAATGTGACACCAAAAGCCCCAAAAGGTAGTATAATACAATAAATGTGATATGCTATTTTTTACATTACATAATCACTCACCATAATCGGTTTTCTGTTACAACAATAGTATCAAATTAGCAGAAATATCAGGCAGCTAAAAGCTAATAGGAGCACAAAATAATAAAAGACCACTTCTGCGTCTGTAGCAGCATTTATATACTCAAACCTACAGTTCGAGGAAGTAAATGGTTGGGGAGGTGTTGGGGTAGGAGGGAAATGCAAATGCTCACATTACAGTCCTCACACTGAGTGGAATGATTTATAAGTCTCCACGCACAAATGCTATTTTAACCGCCACATAAGCTATGAGGAGGCAGAGGCGGGGACACAAACTTGTATTTGTGAGGAATGGGAAGTGGATTGACGTCGTAGCATAACCCTTGCACCCGCTTTCTCTCCCTCCCTTGACATTCGAGGATGAATGGGCAAACGGGTGGAAGGATGGATGAGTGACGATTCCCACGCAATGGCGATTGATGGACTTTGCCGAAACAGGCGCCACACCGTGGAGTTGCGTTCCCACTCTCACTTAATCATTTGCCCTGTCACTCTTGAGGTCACACAAGCCTTTACCATTTCGCCATTTCTGCATCTCCTCAATCAATAAAATACGTCAAACGACAAGCGGGAACTGCGTTCTCGACCCTGCAGATCACTTTCAAAGCGTTATTGATATTGCAAGAATGTTCGTACCAAAGAGAATTTGCTTGTAGTTCATCGCAAACAGAAACAAACCATCTAGCTTTACTCGTTGGGGCTAAGATTGATGGTGCTCATAATGCAATGCTTTTTCATTTTGTTTAGCCTCCTAAATGAGCAAAATTATCAAAATAAAGATTAAAAATCGCAGTGGTAAGTCGCAACAGAACAGTCACAATTGCCATGACTCTTTTAGTTAAGCTGTTGGGTTAACTCGGTGCGACTACTTCCACTTCTAAAGCTAATAAAGCCACCAGCATCTAATTCGATAACTTAATCCTTTGAATTGACACAGTGGACAGTAACAATAGCATTGTGTTGTTATCATCTGAACTAAAACCGAATGGCTACTCAATTCATTAAAATAAGAACCTTAAAATGCACATGGACTTGCGTACTCTATTGAACACTCGCGTTTCCAAAATGTGTCTGCAACTCCGAGCATTACGAAGGTTACAAAACCTGTCAAGAAGCCAAACAAGTAGCTTAGCACAACTGGTAAAGTGAGGGGAGCAGTGAGAGCGCGAAAGGGTTACATGACTTCCCACATTAATTTTCACGATGAGTGTGGTGATCCCCAAAGGGCAAATCTCGACGGCGAAAATTGAAGCCACTACTCAAGACGTCATCATCTAACATCCAGGCCAAGTTCCCACAAGTTAGTTGTCAAACCACTGCAGACATAGTCGAGGTGTCCAGGTCCCTTCATGCTAACCCCCACCTGTGCCAATGGTATTTTTTTTTGTAGGTGAATGACAGTAGTACACAGGGTACTTAAAGGTAAATTATTTTGCAAGGTACGGAAGTGAGTGAGGGAGGGAAACAAGGAAGTAGGGATGGAGGGAAAGTGTGGGTTTCAGAACACATCTGGTCCAATTCCCACAGCACCTCAGTCATAAATTTTTTTCCCTACCCTTAAGAAACAAAAGTAACCAGTTGCGTTACCAACCTACCGCAGAGTTGTGCTGCTACTAACATGAAAGGAACGAGAGGCGTTTTCCAGCCTATTGCGATTGTTACCAATACTAGGATTGTTTCTTGCATTGCAATCAGTGGTGTGAGCATAAAATGCACTAAATTACCCCATCTTACTAACTACTGAATGATTTTCACCTGGAAAGGACAAAGTTTGACCGAGTCGCACTACATTAATATTTACTGGGCGATCAAATGGCATTCAAATAATGCATTAATAAATGCCAATTAATATGAAGTCATTTGTTAAAAAATATGTCCTTTTTTAAAATAAGCGAATCAGTAAAATCTTTTGGATGGTAAAAGAAATGAGCCAAACACAATCGATAATAAGTCCAAAATGCTAATGGGAAGGGTACCTTTCCCTTAAGAAACGATGCTAATAATAAAATGAGTCTCATTTTTAGAAGCCACCACTTTTTGCCAACATTACCATACTCAAAGCCTGCTATGTTTTTTGCGCCCTCTGTCCCTGGAAATCGTGCATTATCCGCGACCTTACTCATGGCTCTTAAAATGGTAATAAAATTGTATGATGACTTTCGGGTCGACAAAACTGTTGCTTACAGCATCACCTTGAGCTTTTCACGCAATAAATAATCACTTGCGTTCTTCCTTGATTTTTAATTGTTTGTTAAGCCAACTTGGGTGACTGTACAAACATGTAAGGCATTTTTGATACGGCATTGTCCTTCCCACTCATTACTCTGTGGAAGTACCTTAGTACAAGGCTTGCTGATTATGTATGTGCAATATCCTTCTGACGCAATCTTTACTTTGATAAAATGCTATAAAATTTTTAATTTGCTCTACTATCAACACTAGAATACCTTTGATGGCAGGATTTGCATCTAATACTGGCCTAACAAATCTAGCAAAAAAGTATTGCTTAATAGTTTATGCTACCTTATTAAATTAAGCAGTAAAGTTGTTATTAATATTGCCTTAATGGCAATCAAAGGGTTAAAAATGCAGGATGTTTAACACCTTAACATGTAAACCCAAGGCTAGAAGAAAATGAATAAGGCTATCTTAATACGCTTTAACCGGTTTTATTGGAAGAAGGCGGGTGCAACTTAAAGCCACTGCAACCAGGACCTTGGGGACAAAATGGACGTTCGTTAGCAGACGTCGCATCATTCAAATGAGAAACATAAAGCAATTTATATGTGTCAGTTAAAGCGCCTCCTGATTCCTTATGTTTGAAACAGCCCGTCATCACTCAATGATAAAAATCACTCGAATTACACCCATTAAAGTCCAATATCGCTTACAAAAAGATAAAACTGTAAAGTTATCAAAAGCCTATAATATAAGGAAATAAATACAATTCACCGAGCAGAATTCTATATTCCTCGTATGCGGTCTATAATATTGCCTGTTTTGACCAGAAAAAGCAACTAATCTTCGCCTTCCGACCGGGTAGAGCAGATAAAAGTCTCCACGCGCTTGATATGAGCTTTCTCCAAGGATGGACGATAAAAGCAAGCTTTAATGATCTCGAAGTTAAGTCAAGACCCATCCGTTGAAAGCCCTTCCGGCCTTGCAACTGTTGGGCATCGAATAAGATTGACGAAACATTATTTCGCGTTTCGTAAGTTATGTAATTAGCTGGCCAAAAAAATGGTGTTTCAATATAAGGAGTGGGTGAAGATCAACAGTACTAGGCGTGGGAGCATCCGATTTTTATTCGAGAAGTTAGTAAAGCAAATATTATTTCGTCTTCTATGGGACAAAACCGAAAAATTTGCAACTATTGCATGCAGCTTTAAAAATGGATAAGGAAGTGAGTGAATGAAGAACGCCACATTTGGCATAAGTGACCAGCCCAGAGATTGCAAGAAGCAATGCAACTGGCAAACCCTTGAGAACTACTAAAATAATCAAGAATGTGTGGATGAAAATTTATATACACGGGGCGAATCGGAAGATGAGTTTAGTTTTTAGTAACTAGGGTCATTTATGCTTAATCTAAATAGTTGGCTTATGGAGTGCTAAGTTTTTCAATAAATTCAAGTCTCTCTGCATATCTCTGCACTGTTGTTACTACTTTGGAGGGAAGCCCACCAGCTGAACAGCAGCAGGAATAGCCGTCGACTCTCCTCCCATTCTCACCACAATCATGTTCCAATTTTAGGCATCAAAGTTAGAATTTGTAAAGAATGTCGTGCCCATAACATTGTAACATTCTTTGGGATGCTTAACTAAAGTATACATTTTTGTGGAATTTCCAAATCAATTTTATTGTTAAGTTGCTGTAAATTGGTAGTGCTTAAGGTGAAATCGCCACTTTAAAGTGTGCCAGAACCAGCTACTTGAGTTCATCATCAACAATGCACATCAAACTACCTTTGTTTGGTGCTCGGATTAAAGTCAAATCCCGATGGTCGGGCAACCTGGAGAAGTGGTGAGTGGAGTGCTTACGAGTGTGCAAAACCTGTGACGGGGGGGGACATTTTTCCTACCTCTGCAACCAAATCGCTTTTGGCATTTCATTCCAAACACACAATTTAGCAACGCAATATCTACCCTGTCACTTCTCTGGCCTAATGCCTTGCCACGATTGTATTTTTTCAAAAAAGCGACTAAGAGTATTTCTAACATTTGTTTAAAATGAGCAGGTGACAATACTTGTTGTTTGGCAGGCCTCTTTCCCATACATTCTATTCTTTCCCAAAAATAGTTTTTTGAACCTATTTCTGACCTAAAAAATATTAACTACAGTTGAAAATTATAGCATAAATAATCCCAGAAAAGGCAATACTTTGTGCTTTTGGGATCCGTTGGATTAATTACACTTGTCACCTATCCATTCCTTTTGTATTCGTTAACTTTGGATTTTCTAATTCCCAGGAACCGCCGTTTCAGTATTTTTTCAGAATAATACTTGCACAAATAAGACCTGATAAGAATAAAGATTTCGGAAGTAAGTGAATATTTATTTAGCGTGACTGTTCATACAAAAGCTGATCATCAATGCCGAAGAACTCCGCATTTTCGATCATGAAAGGAACTAAAATAAAAGATGTAAAAATTAACCAGCAGTTCAAGTTTTTACGGGTGCTCCGAATAGTAAACAAATATGCCTGATTTCAAAATTGTTCAGATTTTCTCTCACACGCATCAATTACTGTGTTTGCTAGCAGGAAATTCGCATTCACCAGTAAGTTGATAAATTCCTTTGTCTTTCAATTTGGAGGGTGTCCGTCAGAATGCATTATAAAGCTTAATTTAGGCAAATTTAGTTGAGAATACGCGGTGGGTGCGTGAAAAATTGAGACATCAAGGAGCATGGATACTTTTTCGAGTAAGTCCGTTCGATGGTGATGTGGAGGACTTCGCTTTCCGAATCGAAAGAAGTTGCCTCTTCGTTGACGCAAAGACTCAAAGAGCTCTTCCAATCGGCTCTCCAGAGCATCGATTGTTTCGGAGTCTGCTGAAGTTCCCTCAAGGCCGGCCTCTGCTTCGTTAGGGCGAGACGCCGCTGCAATCGCACCCATCAGACACAAAACACGATGTTAGGCTCGAATGCCTTACATACTTAATCTGAGCTAAAAATGATAGCCAAGTTGCATGAGATTTGTGAAGTAATAGGACGCATACTTTGTTAGCAGCTGAGGCTTTTAATTTCAGGGACCTTGAAGCAATATTTGCGGTTTTTATTTGAGTAGAGGGTATTCTGCCTAGCGTCACCCACTGTCTACATCAAAGTTGCAGTCAGAAAGGATTACTAAGCAGATGGAACAATTAGGGCATAGCACATTTCGCCTTGATATCGCTGTACAACAATCGTGATTTACTAATTTCAGAACAATGGTATTTACATTGCATTTTTTTATAAAAGCAGTCAAAATACAGTGCGATATCGCCGTAAATCCGACGTACAGCGTTTACTCTCAAGTAACGCATTAAAAGCCTCTCTGCTTGCGTGAGGTGAAGGTGGTCTTTAACCCTTGTTGTTGCTCGCATTCAACTCATAATGGCTGCATTCCTTCAGACCTTTACTCGGCCCCTTGGGAAGGCTTTTAAATGCTGACGTCGGTAATTTAGGGAGCACATTTATGACGCACACTTATTTACGATTTCTAGCTCAGTAGAGTTCAAGTTGTGGGCCATTGCACTGCCAAAAGACCTTTTTTTCCAGCATACCGCTGTACAGGGTTTGAGCGCTCTTTCAAGCAGTATCCGTACGGGTTAAAAGTGGATGCAAAGTATATAAAGGCTGCGCGAGAACATGAACGAGCAAAGTCTGTAGGCAGCTGACTCGGTTCATGCTGATGTGCTTTTGATTGCGGAGAAGTCATCTCTTTTGCCACACATGAGCATTTGCAAGAAAATGTCCTTCCGTTGGTTTGACCAATTGAAATAAGTGAGTTGGGGCTGTGTCATGTGAGCTGAAAGTGCAGTTTAATGGACCTTTCGAGTAGGTCTAATGCCCTGGCTTTAATGCTTGAATAATTTTTTTAGCAGATTTAAGGTTAAAATGTGCTTGAAAATGGGTATGCAACGAGGTCTACGTTTTCTACCCTCTGACGCAATGAAGCTTAAGAAGGTGAATAATGCAACTTACGCATTCCGAAGACCATCACAATTCCAAACATGCAAAGAATACAAAAACGAAGACAACTAAAATGGAAACATTGTCATGTAAGGTAACCCGCGGCAGCCTCAAGCGTTAATATAAATCCCAAGCTGTTACTTTCTTAAAACTCACAATGGAAGCTCTGTCAAATGTTGTTATACGCAATGCCTCACTTAACTACCCTCTTGAAGGCTATGTTTAATTCACTCGGACTGTGGCTCCTAATGAACATCTAGAACAGAGATTACGGATTGAACCTAAAGGCAGCTTGCGCCATCGTTGTTTCGGCAATGAAGTGTAGGCCAATGCGGAGTCGTCAACTAGCATTTTGTCCAACATTTAACCAACGGCTGATTATTATGACTTGTATGCGCAAAAATAGGTTACTGAGATGAAGTTGTATGAATGTCTTCTGTTGCCTGAAATTGATTCGCCCTAGATAAGTAATCTATGCGTTGTGCTTACAAGAAGTAATCCATTTGGAACAGACACCAGAAAGACAGTGGAATGAGAGGGTAGAGAAAAAATGGTAGCATACCTCATGCTCCGGGCGGGTGTAATCTAGTTATGTGAAGCGAATAGCACAGAACTACAATGCCACTTTTATTTGCAGTTTTATATTCCGTTTGAATCCGAGGCACCAACGCTATTGGTGGATGTGACACTGGAACACTCTTGAGTGGGATTTAATTGGCTGCACCCTTCTCTTTCCCAAGTGAACTAAAAAACAGGTTGGTCAACGGTTACTTCTCCAAGCACCTCATCACGGCCACCTCCTTTGTTCTGCGCACAAATATCCGCTTAATGTAACTGCTTTGCAATTCGTGATAAACTCAAGGGATACAAGAACTTGGGACTACTAAAATAATAATTATTACTGTGCAATACTAATTCTAATTGGGATTTTCTTTTAAAATATTTTGCGAACCTTATTGTTCCCTTCACTGCATTGATGAAATAGTTCCTGATAAAATCTTTTGTGTTTGCAAAAATTAAAACTACCCTAACGCCATGTTTGTAAGGGGATCTGCATGATGCAAACGTTCATGAATATTTATTTTCAATGTTGAACTTTAATTGAGACGATTAACTGGCCAAAGTTACGTGTTGCTTGACGGCAGAGAAATAAATTCTACCAGTGAGTGGTCAAAGTAATGCAAAAACAGAGCTTCCAAGGCACTTTTGATTCAGGAGAGTTTATCGACAACAACACATTTGACTACTCCGAATTTTTATGTTTGCTTGACAACATCTTGAAATGAGGGAAAAAGACTCAATGCGCGAATCATTTATGGGGTGATTTGACGATTCTAGGCAGAGGTCGTGGCTACAACAGGAGGCGCGCAGGGTGCGCGCTGCGGTCAAAATTCGGACCAACTGCACAGCTCACGGGTCAAAGCAATGTTGTCCCACTCTGAAATGGCTGGGAGCCAAAACAACATGTGGAATGTGGGGCCTACGTCGTCGTTAAGTTTAAGAGGTCTCAGGAGGAATTGCGCGAAGCGGAATTGCCACACTCTTTAGACATCACTTTAATGTTGTAATTTGTAGTTAAGGCTTCCAGCACGGGGATGAATTAATGACTTAAACAGGTTTCCCCCGTGTTTTAAGGCTACACTCTCTCCATATAATTAAAGCTTGCCATCAAATCTCAAATAAACAAATTTGCAGTTGATTAGATACGAGTTTTGATGTTAAATTTCATAAACGAAATGCTCCATGATGTAGCAAAGTAATCGAAAGCAAACTTGTTTACCAATACTTTAGTAGACAACCTGTAAGAAAATTAAACTGTTGCTGACTTTAGAAAAATTTGGGTGAGGAGACCCAGAATGAGTTAAAATTTAGCCAAGTAGCATTTTTGCTGATTGTGCATTTTTTCCAAATGTAAAAGCAGCGAGCTCAAAGAATTCCTTTTAAGACCACTCCCGAGACACAGTGTAAATGCATTTCGCCCATCTGTAAGCGACTCTTCGATGAAGCTGCCAACTTCCTTTACCCACAAAGTACTGATAGGAATCAAATCCAAAAATAAGGAAAAAGCATCTTGCAATGTGTACAATTGAGCCAAAAGTTGTGACGTGCACAGCGTGGATGAAATAAATTCTCTTGTCTGGTTGGCGTCAGAGCTGTTGTGCGCTCAGCATTGCACAAGTCCATGAATTTACCAGAAGACCCTCTCTTACCGTACTTCCTGGAGCCCATTTCCGGAGGGCATAAATTTAGGTAATATCACTCAATTTACCAAATGTGATATTTTTTTGGGATTAGACTGCATTCATCTCATATGCCGACTTCAAAGATTGCAGTGCTAAGGAGGGGAGCACGTAGGGGCACCGCTGCAACAAGCAGTGAAATAAGACCCTCATAAAGCTCCGAAGGGATCATGAATGCCCGCTTTTGCACTTTCTCAGTGCAATTCGAAGAGGAATCATTTGATACATGAAGAACGTGCTAACATAAGTTTGCAGAACTCGCAGTTTGGAAATGTTAGTGTACATTTTGTGAAGATTTTATGGCCATTAGTCAGACATTATCGAGTAGTTATCGAAGCATTAATATTGTATCCGTTGGGGAGTGAAGTGTGCACGTCTATAAAATGTAGCCTCCTCACGCGTTCGCTACACTGCAACACTTCCATATTTAGTCCACCTTATTTTGACCAACACAACCTTAACCAAGTGAAGCAAAATAAAACATCACGTTGACTTATCAAATTACCTTGTATCCATTTTCTTCAATCCTTGCAAAACGGAGATGCAGCAAGGGAAGCCTAGCACCGGTCATGCATACCTCGTCAAGGGGCGCGTTAAGCTCAGTAGTGTTTTACTCCATCAGAAGCCTCAAATGGCAAATGCTTGAAGAATGACGTCAAATCTGCTCCCTTCTTTTTCATTCCAATTTACCCACAGCCAAATGTATGGAGGTGGTGCACAGCATCCACGTGTACTAGAGTGTTACAAAGACTTGTGCATTTCATCAGGTCCCATTTGCAGCAGTTCGAGGTATTTGACACAAGGCAGGAGTGAGTTCATTTGCCCAACACTCATATCACAGGCTTTGATTGCAAATCTCGCACAAATTCCCCCCGTACAAGCCTCCATCGCTGGTCATCTTTAAGGGAGTTTGTGCTCACAACAAGTCACATCAGTGGTTGTCCCTGCAACCCTTCCATTAAGTGGCCATTTAAATGGAGTAGACGACGTGCCATTTTAAGTTTTATGTGAACTTTTGGTATGGTGGATTAGTAAAATGGGGCGGGAAAAGATGGTCAGAAAGAAGCAGTTAAGTTGACCTGCGTCGACGCGTGGATCCCAACGAAATCAGTTTGGAACTGCTGCTGGAAATTTGGATTTGATTGCAAATGAAGGATTGCAGAGGTATTTGATGGAACATCAAACTATGTGTTAGTATCAGAACAAAGGTCTGCAGCATTATTAATGTCAGTCAATGCGGGAAAGGAAAACCAGTCGTTTTTTAGCACACATTGCCCTTATGTTTGGAAACAATTTTATATTTTTGCACTTACGTGTGTTGTGTCATGAAAGCAAGCAGCACTGTCAGAATTGTCACTTAAACCCCAAATGGTATTGCGTTCTAACCGCCTCATAAGGACTCACTCGGACAGAGCAATGACCAGGAATAAAACATTAGTCGGGTGATTTGTGAGAGCCCAAGAACGAGTCAAATGGTCAACCCTAGGTAAATGACTAGCAGTTAAAACGTCGGGCGAATGACCATATTGACAAGCTCACCTTAAGTACAAAACTTAACTGATCCAATCTCTGCGCTTGTTGCAACACACCCTAAGGAGTAAAAAGTGTGAAGTTCTGAAAACAATAAAATCGTTGCTCCCTATCCTTAAACGCACGACTGTCAGAGTTAACCCTTCGGTTATTTAAATTTTTACTTTTACCATCAACTGTTGGGATTATTTTTAATTATTTTAAGCATTGAACAGTTCAAGTATGCTCAACATGTTGGATTCTTCACACCGTGTGCGACGTAGAGTCTGTAATGCCCAAATTATTGTTAGTGCAGCTCTAAGTTTCATAAAAGGGTCCGCGTGACTGCTCCGCCATTGTACCTTCAGAAGATGAACGGACCTCCAAATCATGCCAGTTGTCCCAAGCCCTACTCCACGTCAACCATGCATTTCTTCTCGTCCTCTTTCATGCATGAAAATTCGGAGATGTTGAATTTTAATAACAAATAATCTTTTGCCATGAAAAATTGTGAGGAGATGTACACAATGTTCAGTCATTGTGAGCAAAAATTCACTGGGGAATATGTGAAGAAGCCAAACATGAGATTTACACAACCTTTGCACTCGCAGAGCCAAAAAGGCAGGCTTGCACCTGACATTTTCCCTTCAAGCTTTCATTTGAGTTTCCTTGCATTTTTTAAATCTTCGATGGATAAAAGCAGGGAATCAATTAGTCCGCTCTTGTAAAACAGATCCATTTTGATACACCTAATGTTATGTTTGAAATTAGATAGAACATGATTTAGCAAAGCAAATAAATGCTCCTACATTAATAAGTCTAAACAAGTGCATTCAAATGCACAAAAAATGGAGTATAAAGGTAATTGGTAAGATTCTGCAATACAGGCCTTTAACATGCCTGAGGGTGTTTAAAGTTGTGTGGAAAATGTCGAGCCAAAACTCAGCTCATACTACACCCTATGCTAATCCCACCATGTGCAACCTCAAATGAGCTACTGCTGTAATTGTTTAAATGTCTAACTGCCGATTTCGGTAGATGGATGTCCATATCGTCTCGATCATGTCAGTTGTTCGTAGGACTATGCCAAAAGTTTTGGTCTCTTTCCATCTGCTGAATATGCAAATGTATACTTCCTTAGCAATACGCTGCCTTCCGCTTTCAAGGAAGCTATGGGATGCCACAAACACTGTACCCTTATGATGAGAGATAAGAAATTGGAAAAAAATATGATAAAACGAAACATTCTTAGGATGGTGCAATAAATACAACCTGAGATGACCCCATTTTACGTATTTAAATGTCGCCTGCAGGTGGGTATCGGGGATTTTACCTTAAACGCCGTGCTCAAGACGTCTTCTCCCAATAAGGGAAAATAACCCCCATACATTCTGACTTATTGTGAACCTTGCTAATGCTAAATAAACCTCGATCAGGAACTAGCCTCTTTTGAATGTTATAGAAAGGAAAGACCTAAGGCAAAGCCAACGACTACAGTGATGGCAGCGATGAGAGCGTTGAACTGGCTAGGATTGATGTAACATACATAAATATATTCGAGTTTTTAAGTTTGCTTTTATAGTGGAGAGGTGGGAGGTCACCTGAAACGCGAACCCGGTGCGTGAGGGCCGTAATGAATACCTCTTTGGGTGATATCTACTTTTGGGTTCATCTATACTCCTCTCCCCGTACTTTCTGTATTAAGTGCCTAATAAATCTACTGCAACTTACCCTCTCTTAAAGTCCGTGGTTCAAGGGCATGAGAGTGGACAGGCGGTCCCTACAATTGCATCCTGTAAATGACAGTTAATCCTAGTATTTCAGGTCTTCTTCAGAGGGCGAAGGGTCCGCGATGCGTAGGTAATGCTTTGTTTATGTGACTACCTGATGTTTGGCGGCCACCTTAGAATTTGTCTGACCTCTGTACACTTGAACTGGCCTTCGGGCCACGCTCAGGCCCCATTCGCCCTGTTGTTTTCGGAATACATGTATTCAACCTCACTCATGCCTTCTACTACCCTGTGGGAATCCTCGGGACGCTACAGCGTACTCTGGCCCTTGCATTGTGCACCTCCACGTCAAATAAAGCATTCAAGGAGAGTCAGACTCATAGGGAACTAGTAAAGTAGGATTACGACCGTAATTTTAACAAAGGTATAAGTAGGCTCACACAATTCATGCGACTTCTGTCATTAGATAAGATGCTCGTAATCTTGGTGCTGAGATGTTCCATGAATAGCTATAGCATGATAAGAAGGCCATCTCAACAAATAAAACCATGACTTCAATAAAATTTTCATAAACAAAACCACAAATTCCTTTAGCAATAAGTAACAGGGCTATAGTTAAATAGAGGAAGCAGAAAATAAGTCGTTTCCTTAAATGTCGATCCTAGAATTCAAAAACTGTAACTAAAGACAAACAATAAAGATAAAGTGACATAAAAGTTTTACAAAAAATAAATAATCATAAAAAATTTTTGAAAGAATTTTGAGAATGGACACGATTTATAATGAGCATGTTTTAATTGGCCAAATTGCGGTGATTGATAAATACCGCCGGACCAAAGCTGAATAATAAGAGTTGTTATTTTATTAGTTATCAATGAGGTAAATGGGCCTGCGCTTCTTTTTCTTAGCACTCTCATGTGCTTTCATAGTTCGTGTTGAAACATGTAGGTGAACTTGTGTGGTTACGTATCATTTAGTGTCTCTGCCACCTTCATTTACAAAGATGCCCAATAAGCAAGCCGTTTTCATACCTGGGGAAGCTATAGTACTGCCTTGCAAAGTTAATGCTTGGCCAACTCCAAGGTCAGGTCAGTTGCATAAAACATTATTTTTTAGGTATCGTTGGACAAAAAATGGACAGGACTTTAACTGGGCAGGCAATATTGGTCGTTATACAAAGTATCCAGGAGAAGGCACTATTGTTCTAGCTAAACCTGGAACTGATGACGATGGATTGTACCAATGTTTTGCTGAAAATAAATATGGTGTAGCTGTATCAAATGTGATAAATGTAAAACGCGCAGGTAACTTACAAATCGTTTGCTAACACTGTTCAGAGATGGGACAATTCGTTGACCCCAAAACTACAACAGTCGTGAGGAGAATAGGGGAATCCGTGTCACTGCCATGTCAAGTGCCTCTAGGCTATCCGCCTCCGGTTGTTACTTGGCAAATGTCGAAGGATGCCCAACTAGACTACATCAAAGAAACCAGCCGGCTAGCAATTGATGTGGATGGTAATCGGCGTTGGTGAGTGTTAATCTCCAACTTAAGGCACTCTTCATATCGCTGCGATTCTTTCCACGGACGACGGCGTCACTTTTCAATGTGTTGCAAATAATGAGATCATTCGGGAGCAAACAACCGGTCCGGGATACAAAATTACGGCAAGATATCCAGAGGTAAATACAGAGTTAAGGATTCACTTTTTTAAAATGTACTAACGTCTAATTTTTTGCTTTTTTCGTAGATAAACCAGCCAATAACATTTTTATATCAAACGCCTTACACATCACTTGCTGTTGTTGGTGAAGTCCTTCGTCTACAGTGCATTTTGGGTGGTTATCCTCTTCCAAGTTATCGTTGGTATAAGGATGGCAAAGATGCAACTTTGGTATATTTTTTGGTCTTACGAATTACACACTTTTATTTAGTCCCCCAACACAAATATAGTTAACATGGGGACAACTTTGGAGATAAATCCTGTAACGAATGCCACTGCAGGACAGTACCGATGCCAGGGTGTTAATGAGGCAACTATGACTTCGATGAACTATGAGTACGAAGTGAGAGTGAAGTGTATGTTTTGGAACAGTATATTCCATTGTGGTTTCAATATTAGTAAGTGCAACTTTTGCATTTATAGCTGCTCCAAAATTTACTACTTTTCCGGTTGATACGATGGTACCAGAGAATGGAAGCGTGATATTCACTTGTGAGGCCGAAGCCGATCCTAGACCGAAGGTTAGGTGGACTGTCAACGGACTTGATCCCTCTTTTTATCTTGATGGAGTAAGGAAACTTATTAGTGGAAATGTAAGTGAAAAAGATTGCTTTCCTGAAAATAATCGGAAAAAGAAAAAGTGCTGACTTTTTTTGCCCTAGACCATGATTCTTAACAACTTGACGGTTGACGACAACGCAGTGATTCAATGCAACGCATCCAACTCCTTCGGCTATGATTTTGTCAACGCTTTTATTAATGTACTTCGAGAGCCGCCCTACATCTATGAGGCACCACCGAAAAACCTGAGACAGACAGAGGGTACATTAGTGTTGCTGCCATGCCGATCCTACTCTGCGCCGAGGGCTCTTGTAGCCTGGCGCAAGGATGGTCGTCCCATCAATGGTGGTCGTTATCAGGTGATGGAGAACGGTGACCTCATCATCGAGGTAAGTCCGCCCATCATCTGTAAGGAAGACTCATCCTGATACCACCATTTCGCAATAGCTTTCATGTCACTCTATAAAGACCTCAAACTAGATCCGCAGTAGGCTGGTCTAGGCAATTTTGTTTCGTCCATTAAAGTCTAAAGTTTGTAATATCATAGCGAAGGTAGACAGGTTGAATGTAATTGCATTTGCATAATATATATTCTTTTTGTAATGTTTTTTTACGGTTTCATTAAAAATAAAGCGAAACGATTTTGTATGCAGGATTTTGGCAGCATTCCTTTGTTATGCCAACGAAAAGAAACAACAAATAATTATAAGTTACACATAATCCTAATTGCTCTCGCAATTAGCACAAAATCACTGTTATGATTGGCATACGACACAGCGTGGTATACAATCTTCAGTTTCCCCACTTCATAGAGAACGACTAATTGTCCCACTTAGTTGCTTTCTTAGCAAAAGTTATTTCACTCTAAACTATAATGATAAATTTGATTCTGAGGTGAAATAATTGTCTGATTTGCAGTCAGGTACGGTGGCAGACACGGGAATGTATGAGTGTACGGCGACGAATCCCTTCGGTGTGACAAAGGCTGCGGGCTCGCTAGCAGTACGTCGGCGCACACGGGTCACCCTGGCCCCCATCGAGACGTGGGTGTACGAGGGCCAACTGGTGAAGTTCGTCTGCACCGCAGACACCGACCCGGAGGAGGTGGCAAATCTGAGGGTGACTTGGTATAAGGACAACAACCTCATCGATCCCTTGCTTACGCCGCGGATAGAACGAGTAGGCTTTGACTACTCCCTCGTCATAGGCGGTGCGCAGGCTCTTGATACCGGACAATACCGTTGCAATGCCTCCAATGGACTTGACTTTGCCACTGCCACAGCTTCTCTCCTCGTTCAAGGCAAACATATCGGTTTTGTTTTGTTTAGCATATTTAAATCAGTTCATTAACGATGGACCTAAACAAGGGCTGCAAATTGCGTCAAAAAGTAGCTTTCAGTTCCCAATATTAATTTACAAGTTCGCCACTCTTTATTTTAACGTTCTTCATAGTCGTTCTGCTGAAGCGGAAGAAATGGAGCAAGCAATACTCCTTGGCAAAGACATTTTCCAACTCGGCATTTTACCTTTTTTTGTACACGTTTAAATACAGTGATACATTAAATAAACTTCATCCTCTACGTAGTCAAAGTAATTATATCACAGCTTTTAAAATTGTATCAATGACTTTCAATGGAACTACGCAACAATTTCAATTCAGTCTGTCAATTTGCATGCGCCACAAGAGACAAACTCTTCCTGTTTCTGAACCCTAGGCAGGCCAAATCAGCCACGCAATCTGGTGGAGGACTGCATCACTTTTGCTCCATCACGGCGAGCCATGCTGAAGTGGGCTCCCGGCTCCGATAACTATGCCCCAATCATCGAGTACATCGTCGAGTTCTCGACACAATACGAACGCGAGACTTGGTATCGAGCTGAGATCTACAACTTGACCGGTCTACTGCAGGCTACCGATGCTAAGGTGTGCTAGTGACGATTGCTGTAAAACAGATGAATTTTTCAGAGGTGCATTTTTTGTCCTCTTTTTCCGATTTACAGATAGTCCTTCGTCCAAATATAGACTACCGGTTCCGCATTCGCACCCGCAATAGAGTGGGACTTTCAGAACCCAGTGTCGCCACCACGGGAACTTGTTCAATTGCGGCCACAGAGCCAGACAGCAATCCAAGGGAGCTCTACGTGTACGGAACTGCACCGAATAACCTTGTTATTCAGTGGTCTGTGAGTCAGACTACTAATTTCCAGTTGCTTATCTGGTGAATTAGCCTAGTGAGATTAAGCGATAGTAGTCTTATTGAAAAGTTTCTTAAAAGTGTAAAGGCAGAAGCTGTGGCGCCGAAAACTTGCTGTTTTCCTGTTGACTAGACTATGCCGTACATTGAACACTATGCAAACAACCTCGTCTATTTGCTCACCGTTCGCTGTCTTAACTGCAACAACATACGTCCAGGAGATATCAACACAACGATAATTAGTGACTGGAGAACAGATCGAATCACGTACACCATGTTCCAGAGTGGTGACCCATCCAGTAGGATCATACGACCCATCGAATCCTACAAGCTGTTTGAGGTAAGGCCATAGGATTTTTAAATGACTTCGTATACTTCTTCGAATGCCTCGCTGGTGACCCGTGTCTGCTGCCTTGAAGGTGACAATACAGAGTCGCAACGACAAAGGCACGAGCACAAAGGCACCGACTGTTGCTAGAGGCTACTCGGGTGAGAATATGCCCAGCATTGCGGCCTCTGCTTTGACCGTAGTACGTCCCACCTCAGATGGAGCCGTTCTGCAGTGGACCATCATCCTCCAAAATCAGGAGCCCTTAGTTAACGGATTTTTCCGTGGATATCGAATAGAGTGGTGCGATGCCACGCTTAATCAGGTTGAGTGTGAAAGACAGAAGAGGTTCCAGGTTGGTGAATGCACTTCGTTTCCACTTCGTTACACCGTGGCTTACTTAATAGTGATCTGCAGAATTTTGAGATCCTTTTTATCTCTGCAGTTAGCGTGCTAAATTATACTTGTAACTACGCACAAATTACCTTTTATTTGTAGGATGAGAAACAAGTATAGGGGTCACTTATAAAGAGATTTTGCTCATGTTGACTACCTGCTTTAAACAAGAGTCGACAGTTTTACCTTAATTTGAAAAACTGCCCAGATAGTGCGTACAATTTATAATGCCTCCAGGATAGTTAATGTAGCTGTGGGATTGTTCTGTGGTAGGATACGAAGTCTAAGCATCAAATATCTGAAAATGCAAATCGCTAAAACGCAGTCTCAAAGCAAGAATGACCGTTGTAATCATGTGAACGAGTTCCAAAACCAAAGATGTCGAAGGTTTCATTTGGATATAAACTCGGCACTGTTGTATACCACTAAGATTCTGTTATAGCTGTTTTTTGGCATCGTTCAATAGGATGTCCTCTTTCAACGACTGCCTAGTCCAACCTATTACATGCGACGACCTCGCTCGCTTAGTGAGGCCCACGAAGAAGGGTCGGAAGACGAAAATGAGCTTTCAAGCCTTTTGCGTTTCTTCCATTTCCCTCCTTCCGATACTAGTTCTACGCTTCCAACCACTAATTATCTCCATGATGTCGATGAGGGTTTCTGTCGCAATCGCGTCTACCAGTCGCCTTCGTGTCTAGGCGAGGCTCTCCAACACGTTCTCTCACGCTCCAGACGCCAACTTGTCACTATGACGACAGCACCAGATACAACAGAAACTATTACTTTGCGAAACTTTTCCTGGGGCGAAACCGTTAATTACACACTGATCGGTGTGCCAGGGGCAACTAAGGTTAAGGTGTGGCTACGAATACTTAACAGTCTTCATGCTAGCCCTATGGGGTGGGTTGCTATCTTCCGCTCGCAACCTTGTCTGGAGCTTCAAGATGCTAATGTCTAAATTTTCGCATTTTAGTCCCACTGTGACACTGGAGACTCTCGAGGGCCCTCCTGGTCCGGTGTCGGAACTGCGGGCTGTAATGGTTGGAATAAACCGCGTTAACATTTCATGGAATCCACCGACCGAGCCCAACGGCGTAATTACAGGCTACGATTTCGAGGCGCATGAAAGTACGCAATGGTTCATTATAAATATGAATTAATAATTATTTTTCTTACCAGTTAGGGGTTTAGACATTGCTTTATCGTCAAGATATCCCACTGTGTATGATAGTTCTCTGACCGGTTATCAAATGACAGCATTGCGATCGAACACTTCTTATCGGTTGGTTGTGTTGGCACGAACATCGGCTGGTCTAGGAATCGACTCTTTTATTGACGTTACAACCCTGGATGCAACATCGAGTGAGATTTTCTCTTTTATTTCCAATAATAGCGGGCTGGTCTGTAATAAGACTTCATTTTTTTGTTTTAGCACCTGGAGCTCCAACATTTTTCGTGTCTGATATCACTGAGACGAGTTTTAACATAACTTATGAACCCAGTCATAGAGGAGAGCCGGGCTCGGTATTCTTTGTCCAGTATCGAATACCTGGCATCATATTATGGCAGGAATCGCTCCGCGTCTTTCTTTCACGAACCATTTATGTTGCTAATTTACTGCCTTGTGAGAATTTTGATAATTACATACCTTTACTACTTGCTTTACTTGAATAACAATAAATTTTCGCCTACTTGTGGCCTCAGCGACAAAGTACGAGGTGAGAATGGTAGCAACTAATGGAGCTTTCCTTTCTACTCCGTCGCCTTCCAAGGCCATCACGACCTCCGGCCCTCCACCACCGGGAGGCCTAGAGGGAGCCAGTGCCACCTGGTTTGCCATCGTTATCATTCTCCTCATTCTCATCATTTTTACCTTTGTCCTCATCGTTTGCATACGTGGGCAGCGTCTCAAGGAAGGTAATGTAAGAAATCAGCGTCCTATCAATGATGATACCGAAAACCTTGACTCTTTCTCTCGACAACAAATGGGAATTTTTCCGTTTTAGTCCAAGAGAAGGCTGCGCCAACTGGGACTTTATTCGAGTCTGCAATGTAAGCTTCTGCTCAGAAATTGCACACTGAATCATCTCAAGTTTTCGCAGTCTTTATTTACCAATCGACCAGTGGTATCAATTCCTTATTGAAGCAGGGATAAATAAAAGAGGGAATGAACGTATTTGAGAAGCAAGTGGTTTCGTATTCTTTGGGTTGTCCTATGTATTTTAAACTAGTTTGTGTGATTTAAAGTACGCATTCTTCCTTCAAATACATTTTCTAGCCCAGAAGAAAGGAATGCATTTATCGAGGACCGTATAGTTGGGATTTCAAAGCTTGAAGAAAATGCAAAAAACTGTCAAAGTGTGTCACTTATTACAGCCGTATTTCAAACCCTGTCGATAGAAGGCAGTGTGATGACAATCACTGAACCTTAAAATATTTCCACACACTTCAAGAACGCCTTCGGCATGATGCCTACGCAACCATGAGTTACAGCGGCGTGTACTGTGACGAATTGCCATAGTTTTAATGTCTTCACTCTTTAGGTTTTTGGAGCCCCAGTCTCTACTGAGTGCGGAGCAGGAGCCTTTGAACCCCACGATACCCTATGGATCAATGGGACTACCCCAACCACCAGTTGAGCTTGCCTCACCACTCCCTGAGGATGTTCACCGTGATCACTTTGATCGGCCCTACTATCCAAATCAACCAATCAGCGGCAGTGAGATGAGTTGGGACCCAATGGAAGGTATATACATCTCAATCGTTTTTGGTATGCTTTGCTTGCCTTAATAGAGTTCTCCGAATATGTGTGACAAATTTCTAAATGGCCTTTTGTGGAAAGGCAAAGGCAATGTGTAGAAGCATCATGATAATAGGCGTTTAAGAGCTGTTTGTTATTGATTGCACAGATCGAGTGGCACCTAACGCGGAAGTGGGAGGGGATGAGGCGATTGAACTTTCTGACCTTTCATTGGCCTCTTCTGCTGGCAGAGTGCATCACTACGTTCCTCGGAGCGTTGGTAGTGCCAGCAGTAATGGTGGTAGTGGTTCCGGCGATGGCTATCGAAGACGTCGTAGCAGTCGTCCACGCGGTCGCAGTGTGGAAAACCAACCCACTATAATTTGAAAGCCAAACAAACAAAAGCACACTGGCAATTGGTCATTGTCATTTCTCCTCAATTTTGAAAGTCGCATCCAGTTTGGATGCTATCTTTTTCCTCTTTTGACTCGGTGGGTTGAGTGGTCCTACAATCTAAGCTGTTGATAAAGGAATCTTCTCGATGTCAAATCATGCAACCGCCTTCCGATTTGTTCAATTGGTTTTTTTGATTTTCCTTAATCGACTTTTAGTTCCAGTCTGTGTTAACGGTATGCCAATGAAGGTGGCATTCAAATGGCTGCTCTTTGGAATCGACGGAGTGTCATTGCGATTGCCATGGATCTGGTTGACCATTTTGTTCTCGATGCAAGAGAATAGTTCCGTAAACACTTGAATAGGTTGAAGGAGGAACAATATATTTAGCTAAGAAAATTTTCTCTACCGTATTTCCAACTTGTGGCTTATAGGCTTTTCTTAACATACCAGTTATTGGCACACCCTCCATTTGTTTCGTTCATAAATGAAGAATTGTTTGTGTACATCATCATCATCATCATCAGCCCCTCTTTAAGAGAAGTGCATTCCTTGGCCTTGAAATTCCTTTAGTGAAGGTTGGTATGACAGTAGTGAAAAGACAATGTTTCGCTTGACACATCAGAACGACTAGAGAGAAATTGGTCTCAAGCTGGCGCTACAAACCAAAAAATTGCAACTTATTTCTAAAAATACCACTACTTATGAGCGGACTTTTAGCTGTAAGTTGTTTTCAAGTACCTCCTTGCACAAATAATTTTCCAACTCATCTCGTCTCACATTTTCTTCTCAATCAGCATTGATAAAAATTAGGAGTGAATGAGGTCGAACTTGTCAATTAAGGGAGATTCAAAGCGTACATTCATACTTCCGTCTAGCTAGCTGAATTCGTCTGTCAAGCGAAACAAAAGCCATTCCAAGTGCTACTCATCCACTCTTCCTGTCTTTTCCTTACTGATTAATTAATTTTTTCCCATTTCACTCAAAATGTTTTGCTGTGCAAACAAACGTTACAATGAAATGTTCACGCACTCTCACCAACCTCCCTTCATCGCTTTTTTTGTTGTCGAGTGGTCTTTGACCAACGTTTGGACCTCGTTTAATGGCGCGGTTATTTATTTATTGGGAAAAATTTGCATGTGTTTCATGAAAATAAAATAATTTTATACGTTTTGCTGCAGTCATAAAATTTAATTTGGGATGATACGGTGAATCTACGCACTTACTAGTTGAAGGAGGTGGCTTTGAAGATATACTCTCTTATCTGGAAGTCGTTACCACCGTCATCTCTGGCTGGAGCGGAATGGCACCCTTGGGAAGGTGAGCTAAGCAGCGTGAGACATTCCCTCACCCCAACTGACGATGGGCTGTTAATTAACATTGTAACCTGGCATGTGAATTCTTAAGCCTCGGCTTGGATGTGCAAGTATATGCGCTTAGGACAGTTAATCAGAGGTATAAATGGCCGCAGATCTTGGCTTGTACGTCGGTTGGCTTTGCTACAGAATCCACTCTCGCTGAAAATCAAGCTTTAGAAATAATATCATTGCCTGCGGAAGTGCAGGCACTCGAGAAATTTTCCCACAGCATAATTGCCTTATTTCAAATTTTTGAAACTTTACTGCCAAATTAATTTTCATTAAATGCTTTTTATCAGTATGTTGGCACCTTAGAAGTCCTGCTGTGTATTTCAAAATGTTGTGTCACCCGTACAAACTCAAGGTAATAACAACAAAACCAACTAAATACTTGCAGCAGACAAGCTAAGTGTTTGGAATCCTTGTTTCATAGGAATGGGATTCACCAATTAAGTGACTACCAGGAGGCAAATCTCTTCCAAGTACAATCCTTATAAGTTATCAATTTTTTAATCTGACGGCTTACACATACTTTAAATCTTGTCCAATGAGTAGTTCGATACATCCGATAAAAATCAGGGCTCCTTGCAATTGTTGACCCATCGTAAAGTTATTGCAGATGTCGATTTTAATGAAATGGCACAAGAATTTTAAAAATTAGGTGATATGTAAAGGCGACGAGTTTCACCTCACGGTAGTTAATGTGCATTGTGTTGTTCGCATGATCCGCGTGCTCACATCAAATACTAAGCCAATCACGACGACGACATACCTCACCACCACTGCACTCTAATTGGCCGGATGACCAAAAGCGCCGAAGCAGCCACTCTCCAAATCCGCGTAAGTGCATCCCAAATAGCTCCATTACCATGTCCTCTTCCCAAGCCATCACCTCCTTAGATTACCTCGACACTCAACATGCTTACATAACACATTTCTACAATTTGTTAGAGTCTTTCATTAGTCTTCCTCCACATAATCCCAGCGCACTTCCCCTCGTCCAAAATGGATTTAGTGTCCTCCCAAAGGCGGCACCGGAGGGACTTAAGAAAAGGACATTTGAATGCTGTCTTTGCGGCGCCGTCTACCCCACTCCTCTCCATCTAGCTCAGCACAGCTGTCCCCAAATGACCCGAACGGCCTTTCAGTGCCAAGATTGCCACAAGGTAAGGTATTTTTAGTTCTATGCCTATTCATTGCACAATGCATTTAACTACAGTAGGTTTTAAAAACGCTCATAAAAAAATAGAGGTGATTCTACTTTACACATCTTACCGACAAAGTTGATTTTAAGGATTGCTATGAAACACGTAGAATAATGGCGCGGTATGCCAACGCTTTGATGCAACTAACTTCCACATGTTAGTAGAGGAAAGACTCCTCAACAAATTTTCTTAATCCTCAATGCATAAGGAGGTGAGACAATGGTTTTCTTTTCTGTCGGATGCACTCTCATTAAATTCATAAAAATGTTGAGCGACTGTTCAGTCAAACACTCGTATCACCCTTATGCTTCGACCCAGAAAGCATCTGCATCAGAATGAGTAAGGTCTACCTGTCAGGGTCGTTTCTTTTACCATGAACTTTTCAAAGATTCAAGGCTGTCTACAAAATGATAAACAAACACAATATTCTGCAATGCTAAAGCCTACAGCTAACGTCAGGTTTAGTTGCAAACTGTAGTCGCTGGGTGCTTTCCGAAATTTTTCCTTAAGAATGGATTCAAGCTAGTAGAATATTTACAGTGAAATGAATGCACTCTAAAAGTGTCGTAACTAAGGCTGCTTCCCTATAAACTACAATATGCAGCAGATGCCTGACTACATCCCTATTAAAGACTTGGTAAAGAGTTCAAGCTTTTACAAATAGTTTTATTTAGATTCTGATGAGCAGGCTTGTGGTCTCCTCCCTTCATTTCGACAACGCAATCTTGTGGTCATGTGTAATCGGCACGAATATAGGTTCGTCTCTTACCAGCACAGCACACAATTGACCATTGCATTGCGATTCTAGGCATTCAGCTGTTCAGCTAACTTGGCGAGTCACCAACGATGGCACAGACCAAAATCAAATACAGTCAGGCCACTTCGGCATATTGCACACTCCCGAAGGCGGTACGGCCAACTCGGAAGGCTAACTTCCTTTTCACAAGCCGGTGAGAGCAGCTGCAATATCAAAGATATCCTCCAAAACCAGTCTACCACTAACACAATTGCGTCACAATTTACTCCTGCCGATGCAAGTGCAACACCATCATTCAGCATCGATAGAATCCTCTATTCAGAAACCAACAGACATCACTCCCAAAATATATTCACTTGCTTCCTTTGCAATGAAAAATGCTTCACTCTAAGTGATTTCGAGGATCACATCATTGAACATTTGCTGTGCACCCGTGAGTAATGAAAGATCGCTTCGATGATGCCTTTTGGTTCGGCATGGGATTAAACTAACTGGCGGTAGTGATCACCGTTGAGGTTTTATTTGACTTCGATGTCCTCCCAACTTCTGGTGCGTTTCAGCACTTGAAGTTCTCCCAGGGGTTTTGTACTGCAGTTTCATCATCCATCACCAATGGGAGGGTGATGGGGATGAAAGATTTCAATTTGACCAGATACAGTAGGCATTTCTGCTAGGTTCGGGATCAAAACAGTTTAAGTAGCTCAGATACATGCTGACTGTTGGCACACAAAATGTTGAAAGTTAAAGCCCATGACCTTGTAGGAGCTTAAAGCCACTAAAACACTCGCCGAGAGCACTGAAATCCACCTAATGCAAAGCTTACTCGGGGGTAATTTGTAAAAAGTAGCAATGGTTATTCGGTCCGGTTACTTTGGCTTGTTCTCAATCCTCAGCAGACACTTGGCATTTGCAGTGACAGAACGTAGAAGAGAAGTCACCGATGAACAACTCAAACTTTCGATAAACTCGTGCTTTTTAATAGCTAGTTTTATTAATGGTTTATCCGTTACTCCACCTGTGCTTACAAATACCACTGCCTGGTTTACCTCCCTTTGGTGATCTTTGCCAACTAGTCAATGTGCTCATCATGGGGAAGCAAGGTAATGTTGTTCATGTTTCACCGCATGTATAAAATACACGCCCCATGTTTAGCTGTTTTCTCCATGCTAGCTACGATTTACATAATCCAAAGAGCAAAGATCCATCTAAGGGAAGTAACGTATCAAAATGAGCACTTTCAATCTGTTGTTAATGTATGCTAAACCAGTATCACTGGACGACACACCCGCGTATCATAACTGGGTTGAGAACTCTCCTTCACCCTCGCAACCCTAAGATACCCGATCGCATTCGTTTGCGGCGTTGTCTGCGAACTCAGTCCTGCCACCTGCCACCAGCAGCACTTGTTACTCCCCATGTGGCTAAGACGCTCATCTCATTCTGTTGGTCATGAGAATTTTGCCATGTGCACCACAGTTGCCCCAGTAAGGGGAATTGAAGAATAGCTCGATGGGAATTCCCTCCCTCCAAGCGCCCATTGTCTCTCTAGGTGAATTCTGCACAGCGCAAGAAGCATCGTCCAAAAGGATTTGAGGCTCTCCATTTGTAGTAAACTAAGTTCGTTCTATTCTACTTTCAACACACCTTAAAAATTATTTCAAGCTAATCCGTTGCCCGTCTCCTCAAGAAAGCGATATTTTGCGGTGCCAGACTTTGATGGTGGTTTCTGTAATTTAAATTATAATACTCACTTTCTTTTTAGCAACGGTGGAGGTGTGAGACGCTCCCACAAGCCGAGCAAAACAGATTAATTGGTCCACCTTGCCACTTTAAAGGACTAGTAGGAAACGATTATGCGTAGTGAAGCAAAACAGAGGCTTTTGGACGAAGCCCACAAGTGGCTACGTGAAACACGGCACTTTCTTTGGTTCAATGTAGGATTAGTAGATCCATCTAAAATTAACTAGGCACTATGGAAATCAACTTACTAGTTTTTGCAAAACTGCAACGGCATCAAGTTACGAACGGATTAGCGTTTCAGCATAGCTGACTACTACAGAATCAGCCGAGTGTACAGTCACAAAAATGTCAAAATCACCCCACCTAACCCGATTACTTATGGTTACACCTCTCACGCCACAACATACTCGGTGCTTCAGAGAAGCACCTACTAGTCATCAGCGTCAATCGTCGGCTGCAATGAGACTGAGGGATTGCACTTGGACTTTTCAGCCATATTATGTGGATCTGTGGGACTCCTCCTTCTGTTGACCATGAATTGTGTCCAGAGCCAGACATTCGGACACTAGTCGAAAAGAGATTCACCATGGGGAAAATGGGATTAAACACAGCCCTATTTGGAGGAGGGTTCAGTTCATTGTCCTTTTCCACGTCCAAACTCGAATTTAGCAAGGGGAATTCCGAAACAATGCTTCCACAGTTAGTACGCAGAAGTGTTGCTTCATTTTTCAAAAGCTTGCCACTATTACTTAAGGGTGGAGCAAATGTCGAAAGCAGACATCGTTCTCAGCCCTTCTCTTGTGTGGGACTTAAGGCTTCTCTCTCCTCAAACATGTACCTCAATCACACTATAGAAGTTAGTCACAAACAGTGAAAACTAGCACTGAAGTAGTAACATAGTGAGGTCTGCTTTCGGCTGTCACAAGTGCAAGGTATGAAGACCTCCCATTTAAAAAAGGCAGTAAGTAGGACCGAATACATGTAATCAAGGCGACACAAGGCCAAGATAAATGCCAATCACGTAGCAACAAGGCAGTGTATTTGCTTTCACTAAATCTATGGGTAAGAATGGTAGTTTGTCACTGATTTAAAATACACGTAAGTTGAAATCTCACTGAGGATTGACTTTAGTAAATTGGATCAGACAAAATGTTTTTGAAGGGGCGGGTCAGCATTTTGTTGGACATTTCTCATTGAAAAGTTGTACTTACGATGAAAAATCGGATTGTGATGACATGTAAATTTCCGCTAATGATTATGCCTAGAGGTCCGTGAGGTGGGAAGTTGTCACCAGAAATCAAGCGGCGATCTAATGCATCATGCATGCTAATCACTTTTGATAAGTAGACTGATTATTCAAAAAGCGCCCTCGTCCTCCCTTTTGACGTGTACAGTGTTCTCAGGCCGTTCTCACATCTCAATGTCTTCCGCCCTAAGTACAGAGTTGAACACTTTTATGTTTGTGATTAAAGCCTTTGGGTTTCGAGTGTATTGAAAGCTGCTTTTGGCCTCCTCAAGCCATTTGCCAGTATCGGCAGCTTTCTTTCAAATGGGCTCGCCTCACTCCACTGCCTACGTAACTCTTTAAGCCTGTGGAGGAGTTTAGCCTTACTGTGATGTATTTCGGCGTCTATGTGTTACTCCTGGATAATGATTACATTGTTGACAGTGCCTGAAAGGAGGACATTCCAGCCTGCAAAGCAGACAGTAAGCTGCCGTTTGTTGTTCCTCACCATGATAGCGAAATGGTAAAAGCTGCTATTAGCTTGTATTTGTCCTCCTCAACAGTCCTTGCAAACCTATTTACTTATTTTGGAGATCTTAAGTCCAGCATATGACTTTAAACTTGATGATATTGCACTTTAGTTTTTTCAACTTTTATGGCAAGCCACCATAACCGCCTTACTGGTAACGCCTTTTAGTACTTCGTCTATGAAAAAAATCTATCTCTGAGGGGATATACAATGTAGAAGTTTGTATTTTTAACCTTCATTTTTTTGTAAGAAAGTCACTTAGTTACTTCTCCATGGCCTCTAGACCATGCCGTTAGCCTTGGCTGTGTCGAATTCGGACTGTGCCCAAAGTGAGAAGTTTTCTCGACACCGGGAAAGCCTCAGAGTGCTACAATTATGATCAGCAAAAGTAAGGTCTTCCCATGTGCCCACTTCTAGCGCCAATTTAGTGATTTTTAAGGTCTGGGCCGCAAAATATTCATGTAGGTGTTGACGTTGAAAAGGACCACAAGTGTATTGAAAGTAACAATGAGTGAGATAGAGTATGTGGAAGATGCTCAACATTTGACCATTTTCAAAACCTTTCCTATTCAAAATACTGCTAATTTTGGTTGTGACGACAGAAAAAATTCAAAACTTATATGCAAGCTGATCACACTACACAATATTAAGGTGAATAAACTCATCTCTTCGTGAATTTGTGTTCACCAAAAATGGGTGTGAAGTACACAAAAGAGTCATGCCTCGGAGCGATTACTTAAACCCTTTTAACGCTTCTAACTGTAAACTTCATCCCAACATAAATATTACAATGCAAAAAGGTATCGCATTTGCATACACTCACAATTTGATAGTTTACTGACTCTACTTGAACACCGCAGATAGTGTTGGAGGCCTTTATCCAATTTCCACAAACTTTACGGGAAATAAAGGAAATAATTTTATGTTGATAAGACTCTCCAAGCATTTACTCTCCAAGTTACATTTTATAGTGCTTATACAATGTCTTTTGTCTAACAGCTGAATCTAGCGTCAAAGCTCGAAGAGCGTTCAGCTGAAATTTTTATAAGAGAATGTTCACTTGAGTTGAGCTTTATTTTACCACACTTATGGAGTATACTACGACGCTTAAAACGCCAAACCGTTGTTGAAATCAGGATTGCAACACAATTCTGTTCGGTTGAGTTTACTGTTGGACACCAAAACGCATTCCCATATCTGCCTAACAGCATGAACACTTGCTGATTTAATGAGCAAATACCGTGACTTCTTGGGACTTCAAAGACAATGGGCCTTCGAGATGGCTTGGAGGCCAGCTCACTTCGCAGAGCCAATATGGCCACCCAAGTGACTGCCGATGATACCGCCAGCCAAGCAAGCAAATTCGTACAAACACAAATTCGCTTTTGCAAAATGGGCTTCTTGAGTGTGTCCCAAATTATGTCAACAAGTTTGCAATAAACCCTGTCTGTCCACGATGGGATGACCAAAATCCATCCAATGCTCTGGCAACGGTTCCAGTTGACCCAGTTGACCCTCACTAGGGGAGGCGCAGTCGAATGTGATGCTGCAGTGCCTCGGAGTGATTTGTTGAAACTAGTGGCTCATTCTTATGACTACGTCGTTTCAGAAACTAGAAAGCCATCCTGTTCCTTTCTCCAAAAGTTTCGTTTCGCCTAAATCGCTGCTACTTCTTTCTCCTGTAATGGTACTTTCAATGCCACACTACTGGTTTCAATCTTGCTTAAACTAAAAATGGATAGACTTCGAAATATTACTGGTACCAGCAGTGTCTTGTAACTTAAACTTTACCGTAAATCCCTGGACTCATAGCACGCCCTATTCCTAAGTAAGGCGCATTGCAACCCACTTATTTTTTGTCAGTAACTTGGTGACAGACGGTAATACTTAAGTTAAGTGGGGTGGAGAGGCTTGCGCTACATGCATTAACTGCTCAGGTGGCGTTGGAGCCGTTAGCCGTCACCTCCTTCGATGTGGTATTAATAAGGAAAGTGATCTAGATATTCTGAAAGGTAACAGTGTCAGAATGCAGCTTGTCGCCTGGACCATCAGTGTGATAAAGCAACCTGAGTTCATCGGACTTGGCCACCAGCAGATGCGCCGAACCATTAATTGAACCTTGTCTCCCTTCAAGTAGTAAGTCAATTCAGCTAGGTTCCTGTGATGACGCAAGCTCAACCTGATGGAACCAAATAGAAATGGGTTCTTCCGGACCAATGGAAACCAAGCCTCTGGACCATCTTATTAATCCTTTTTTATACCATCTGGTACAAAACCCTTGGAGTGAGGCGCGAGTGAGAAATAGGCCCTCTATATTGCGCGACTAAAGAATTGAGGGGAGGAGAATGCAACTGAGAATGCTTTGTATGCTTTGTAAATTGGAAGCACAAAAAGATAAGGAGCATGCAAAGGGAATGGAGTCTGTGCAAGGAAGTGGTAAAAAAATAAATTTAAAGGACACAATTGAAATGTTTTTGATTATCGTTCTTCACAACTGTCGGCATTAATAGAAGAGGTTTGCATTGGAATGCGGGTAAGAACAGAGGTTGTAGGGACGTGGTTTCAGTTGCATATCCTCTCTGTCAGTTCACGCTAAACAAGGCACAAAAGGGAATCTGTCATACGGATAGCGACTGGATTCAATAGAGTGAGTAAAAAATTCACAGTCCGGAATCTTTGATCTAAACATTGCAAACAAACACTGCAAAGCTCGCAAATGTCATGGGTGATTGAAAGCCTTTAGTAAGCTGCAGTAGCAATGTTGCAGAATAGATAGATTGATAAAAGATACTTAAGTGAGCATGTAAGACCAAAATTAAACAGCTTGCTTGAGAAAGAGAAGTCTAGTTAGAAACATTTAGAGAAAAGAACTGTAAGCTTTCCCCCTTCATTGTGCCTGACAATGAATAAAAGTATGGCCCAACGCAACTGAAAGTCCATTGTTGATGCTCCTCGGAGAGCAAGCGCAATTTAACCATACTAATGATTAAGAAATTGACAAAGTTAACACTGATTTATAGTGGCGTAAGGCAAGGTTTAGAGGAAATTCAACATTTCGAATGAGTTGGGCGACAAACAGCCTGATGAAGGCAAAGTTTCAAAAATCCCACTGATAAAAACTCAGAAGTATGCGTGAAGAATCCAGTAGCAGTCAACCATCGTTCATAGATGTACGCAAACTTAGCCCAAATAAACCCGAAAAGCAGTGCAATCCAGCCCGAGAGAGGGAAGACTACACATGACTCAGCTAGGGCTTTGTCAAAAAGTCGGGTGACTAAACCTTGTCTGTAAGGCCTATGGAAAGTGGTCGCTCCAAAGTGCTTAAAGAGCCAGCTTGTTGCCAATTTGATTGCACAATTAGGCCTACCAAAACTGCACTGGACTAAGTCTGCGTTCCCTTTAAAGCAAAAAAAATATACACGCAAGCCAGTCCTGTTCAGCATCTGCGCAGAGAAGTGTCTAATTGATCAACGGAAAGCAGCTAATATATTTTGGAAGCAAAATGGCAGACTTTTATTGAGTTGTAACCGTTCATCAATGAAGTAGATCAGATAGTATGACTATAATCCCAAACCCTGAATCAGATTCTGAAAAACCGATAAGAAGATATTTAAATCAGCCTAGATAAACCATTTGTGGGAAAAAAAGCAGGATTTGAAAGGAAGTCCGCTGAAGTGCAAATGCTGATGGGCAGAGAGCGTCTCGTTGTTTACTTAGTCGACTTGTAATAAGCCATGCATCCGATTTTGCATGACAAACTGCCGACGCCCCTGTACACGTTAAACTTTCTCCTTGTATTAACAATGATGCCGTTGCGATGATCGGGGCAAGAAAACCATTGCGTACTGCCTACTTCAGTAATATGCTCGGGGACTATATCAATATATTCCACGCCTTGCCCCTAAGAAGTAACGGTGTTCAAAGCACCCATTTTTCCAATGATCGTGTCAGTAAGGTTCAATCGAAACCAATCTCTCCCGCCGAAGGTACTTTTATAAATGGAAGTAAAAGGAAAAGTAAATATCGCAACACCCAAAGAGTCAGAAATATGGTCAAAACGGGTCAGTGCAGCAACAAGATGAAACCGGATCCTTTATATAAAAATTAAAGGCAACAGACAAGGTAAAAATGACTTGCAAGGGGAGCCAGTTCCTTTGGATCGATGAGATCGAAGTAGGTGACGAAGTAGTAAAAGTGTTTGTAGCATATATTCACATGTGCTTCCGCCGATATCTCGACCAACCGATCGAAGTGATGGATGTATACATGAACAAACACGCGATAGAGCCTGCTCATGATTTTTTTTACAACACTCAAATAATTCTTAGGAAAAGGTACGTCCACAGACGTAGGGAAGATGTCAGGATTGTTGATCTGCTCCTCAATCCAATCCATAAGGAGACTGATGTAGAGCGGAGCAGGCATTGGGGTGGGTTTCCGATAACGATTATCATCGCGCCAATGATACTCAAACTTTTTGCCTCCCGTCATACGCGGGCAGGTTTCATCTGTACATCTGTCACAAATTGTGCCATATATGAGATTTATTCGATTGTAGAAATCGACAACTGGGAAAAATACCTTTGGATGATAAAGTTAATATACC
This sequence comes from Hydatigera taeniaeformis, assembly GCA_900622495.1. Lineage (NCBI taxonomy): Eukaryota > Metazoa > Platyhelminthes > Cestoda > Cyclophyllidea > Taeniidae > Hydatigera > Hydatigera taeniaeformis. The sequence goes on from UYWX01000018.1 coordinate 109,526, forward strand.
ATGCACGGCTATCCAGTCATTGAGTTCCTCATCGGGAGGCTTTTTTACAGCCTCTCGCAGATCTACACCGGCATTAAGGGAGGCTTCAGCTTGTTTATGAAGATGGTAATGTATGGTTTCCGGAGGAAATTTCTTTTTAGGCCTAAATGTCTAAAAACCAATAGTGCTTATGACCAAAAAACTTAAGCAATAGATGCGTTACGCACAAAATCTAGTGAGCACATCATAAAAACACTCGAATGCGAGGCATCAAAAGCATTCAATAAAGTTCATGCCTTACATGAGCAAACAGAGCGTGAAGTTTGCATACAGCCGAGATCACGTTAACCTTCAAAATACTTTTTTCAAAAGTGGAAGTAAAGCAAATGAGACCTTAAAAACGTGTTAAAGCGGTGTATCAGGGAAAGTCTGCAGATCAAAGACGCATGTAAATCCCAACTAATTTAAGAGAAATACGAAAAAATACTGAGAAGTATATTGGCAAATAACCTTTTGCTTCACAAAGATTTCCTTGAACCCCGTAAACGACATCAAGCAAGGACCAAAACGCAAGCAGCCGTCGAAAGACAGATTGACCGCGGGCAAAAGATGTCGAAACAAAAATCCCTGACCTTCAACGGCTATAATAACATAGATTTTCGTCAAGCTGGTAAAATTGGCTTAATATTTATAGCATATTTCACATTGGTTTAAAAATCGCATTTTGTGATAAAAGAGTGACAGATTTATTAATAATTTGATAGTATAAGATGATTTTATTGCTGTAGTCAGTTTTAGGACAAAACTGCCATGCAATCAGATGGCCAACTTTTCCACAGAACGATCGTACAAAGCTATGCATGTGCTGTAGAATCCTGGGACTTACCATAGGGTGGAAGAAGGCATAAGTGGGGTTGAATACCTGTATTTCAAAGACGACAGAGCAAATGGGCCTGAGAGTGGCCCGAAGGCCAGCCCACGTGTACAGAGGCCAGACAAATTCTAAAGTGATCGTCAAACGTCCGGTAGTCAACTGAACAAAGCATTATATGTGCGGCCATCTAATGTCCAACGGTTACTTTGGTGTTCGTTTTACCATTGCGCATGCGGGCCGGTCCTCGGACCGAAGCAAGGTCAAATCCCTTCTTCTTTTCCTGGACTACATGCATTCAGCCAAACTCTGTTTTTATACCTAGTAGGAAGTGGTTAAATTGGAAAGCGAACCCGATTTTTTAGCAACTGCTACGCCGGAGTTCATGTTTTTGGTGTGTAGCCACGTACGAATGAAGCACATATAATTCGGACGGAGGTTTTTCTAAATTCCTTACAACAGAAAGGTCGAATACTGCCTACCTTTGGCTCTATCTCTTTCTTTTGTTTAACAGCCAAGTGAGTAACAGCTGAAGCGACATTGCTGTAGGTTACCTTAAAGTTTAGTGTCGGCATTCTTCTTACTACACTTGCGTATGGTGACGGAAATGGCATTGCTTCGTACCACCCTCCATTTAGGATTGCGTTTGATCCCGTCTCGCCATCCTGGACACAATAGACTGTCAACAGAAACTCCTTTTCATACTCATTGTAACCGCAGATTCAAATGAAGCTGCTAAAAAGTAAAACACAAGCTCTTAGTCCATAGGTAGCTCATGACTGGCGCGCCTGGATCATAGATGCCTTTTTGCAGCATCGAATATGTTGTGATTGCTGACGTCGCTCTGCCTTGACTGCATGCATTCAGTTCATATTGCTGCCTTCTCCTACTTAGTGGATAGTCTTAGGATACTACAGCTACATCGCCTTAATCTTCATTCGAGTGAATTTTCGGGTTCCTCCCTGACACGCATACTGTAATGCATGCTGAGCTTCATAAAATGCTTTTTATCGGTGGAAGCTAAGAGGCCAATCTTAGCTGAATGCTTAACGAGCATGATGACTTCGTAAACATTATTTCTTCCATTCCTTCTTACTCTACGAGCTTGCAACTTCGAAATTTCAAGTAAAGCATTGCAGAAGAAATTTTACGGAAGGACCCTTGAAGCAGGGTTTAAAGAATGGAGAGGAGATTACACCAGTGGAAGTGTCGAGGTAACTCGTTCTTCGCCTCGGCCTTTTAATTGAGCAGCGGACTTTGAAAACTGCTTATTGGTTCCAATGGGCAGCCTCGGCCTACACAGCAGGACACAAAGTATGATAGCCTCTCTGTGTTCTCAATTAAACAATGAGTGTTGGAGTCTCTGCAACGACCAATATCGACTAGAACTGTAAGGCGTTATCATTAATCCACAATGTTAAAAAAACCTGAACAGTTTCTTGCATATGCTTTCTTTTACCGCTTCCGTAAACGCGGTGACCGTGACGAGAATTTTTAAGAAGTCTTCAGCTTCTAGCAAAACGTGCAGTGGAACCAAATTGTCGTATGGGTACCTGCTTTTTTTCAAAAATGGTATCTATATACAACCTTTGGCGAAACAACTCATTCTAGTAAGGAGGCGCAAGACAAACAGCATAAGCTCCAACTTCGCTAGAAGTTTCATCTCCCATCTTAAAAATTGTTTAGAATTTCCTGATCATGGTGCACCCCTAGGGTTACCCCGAAAATCCTTACGAATCCCATGCGTTCATAAGGGTGTCTAGCAACATGCAAGGTACCCATGCATTTTACTTTGGACCCACATGAGTCTTGGTCTTTGCTATATACGCTGGTTTCCTCGACTCTATCGCTCCGACGGCTCCGAAGCCACACTCCTTAGAAGGAAGAAATATCTTGCTAAAGGGAGTAGTTCCCATCAAATTCACGATTAAGAGATTTGGGTAGCTAAGTTAGGTGCCGACTTCCTACATCAGGCTCAAGTGTTCATGAGTTTGGCGGAAGGCACGTTAACGACTGAACAAAATCTTAAAAAGAGTGTCTCAGTTCCTCATCTTGGAAAAGACGCAGGCGACCGTTATTATGGCCAATTTTACTGACATCAATAGGTACTCAAATCTATTCTCTTGGGCAAGAAGAAATTAAGGCACACAAAAATTGTCAAGCTCACGATTGATACAAGAGGGGTTAAATTCGTAAGGCAACCATCCAGACGCATACCATTTCTCCAAGACAAAGTTCATCGCTCGATTAATATGATGGTTCAAGATGTCATAAAACCATCCAAGTCACCCCGGACCATTCCCAGTGGCGCTAGTAAAGTGAAGGCAGCCTACGTTTACGCGCACTGAACTCCGCGTAACGAAGAATGACGCACTCCTTCTATCTCACACCAATGACTCAATGACTCTGTGCAAGAAACCATGGAGTTCGCCACGTTAAATTCCAATGGACACGAAAAACGGATTTCATAGTATCTAAATGGCTTTTCAGTTCCAAACCTCTGCAATGCTACACTTACGTTTCACCGATTTATGCGAACCACACTGCGTGGACTCTTTCCGAAGAGTTGTATTACCTACACGACTGATAATCTCATCCATGGTAGGGATATCATTAGCGTAATTCCCAATCTTCGACAGCTGTTAAATCGTTTTCAGACGCCGGATTTACTTTAGTCTGAGAAAAATGGCTGTTTTTTAAAGCTTAGCCACCTTCTTGGGAAACATAATCCGGCCGACATTATTAAATGGCTACGAAAGACCGTACGGATCTCACTAATTAAACATATTTCTTCAGCTTTCTCAGTCATGCAAGATGTTACTGATGTTTAGTCAAAGGTTTTGCTAGGACCGTATAACGGCTACACGATTTAGGGAAGGTGGAAGTATAAATGAAGTTCCGCCGGAAGACTGAATTTATGAAAGCGGTTAAGAAGCCAAAACGCGCACTATGCGCGGCACTGATGCTTTAATAGCCAAAAATTGCGGCCAATTCTTACCTAACGTGCTGGGCACGGAAGCAAGCGACGTTTGAGTGGGCAGGGTACCATCACAAGAGCATAAAGGTGGACAAGGACTTACCATCGCCTAAAGTACTTCGTAGCAGAGCAAGAAAATGCAGAGAAGCTCGATCTGTTTGCCAAATATGCAGGGATCAGGAAACTAAAGTATGAACACACCGAATTCCTATTAATCCCCAAGCAGAAAATTAGGAGTGCTGCATAAGGCATGATACGCAATAGTGTGTCTAAAACATCCTTGGTAAGCGAGTGCAATTCCTTGTTTATGTGGCCACCTGATGTCAGGCTCTTTTGTGCGTGAGCTTAACTTAGGGCCAAGCTCTGCCCCAATCCTCTTTTTCACCTTGAAATACATGTGTTTAGCCCCATTCAATGGCTTCTTTTGCTTAGAGGAAAGTCCCGCGAACTCCGGACGTAATTGAATTCAAACGCTTTGCTCAAGGAGCCTAAGGAGAGCTGTCAAGGATCGTCGTATGTTTTTACTGGTAAGAGTTTGAGTTCAGGTTAAGCTTGCTGTGATGCTTTGTTTATGTTGCTATCTGATGTTTGGCAGTCACTTTGGAGTTTGACTGGCCCCTGTACACGTGGGCTGACCCTCGGGCCACGCTCAGCCTCCCTTTGCTCTGTCATTTTCGGAATACATGTTTTCAACCCAACTTATGCCTTCTACTACCCTATGGGAAGCCTCGGGACGCTACACCGATGGCAGCGGAAAGCGAACCCGGCATTTTTTAAACGACTTTGAGGTATATAGTGCTTTTGAAGACCATCTGCTGCAGCCGAGGTGGGATCCCTTTCTGCGGCTTGTTCTTGGTTGGTCGTTTGTTAAAGGCGAAATAGTGTCTGGGAAAATCTATTGTCTCACCGGCATCCTACGTTTGTGTTGCTAAACTTTGAAAATTAATCGACTGATTTCCGGAGAAGAACAATACGACCAGCAATGTTTCGATCGGATGATGCACTGGTTCAATGCATGCAGATACTCCAAAATCGGGTTCCCTTGGCCGGAAAGTCAAAACCTCTCTTTTCTCAACAAGAAGGATATAATTCAACCAGCAGACAAGACTGCAAAGGAATTCTACATCTTGGTGGAAAAATCCAGGATTAATAAGCGCATTCTGGCAATCATGAGCTATACATGCGTAGAAGGAAGTCTGACTATATCGAAGTGCAATA